>JAQFYM010005478.1:0-13242 GCA_034694785.1 Agrenia bidenticulata
CAGGTTCAGGGCTAGTTTCTACAGATGCAGGACTAGTTTCCACAGGTTCAGGGCTAGTTTCTACAGATGCAGGACTAATTTCTTGTTTCTCAGAAAGAGCTAATTGTGTGGGAATACGGAGAAGGACGTATGGTCGATATTTCTGGTTTAATTCTTTGCTAACAGATATAGAACTGTCTTTGCACAACCCTTGGGATATGCCTACAATAAAAATCAAAACTCCGATATGAATATTCATATTTAAATAAATAATTTTTAATTTTGGGCTTGTATGTATAATTTCGGAATGCTAGGCTTCAACTGAAATGGGGATGTGAAGTACGATCAATTTATTTAGTTTTTCAGAGTAATTCAAATCAATGTAATACTGTAAGGATAAATACACTTAGATTAAACCTTATTTAAAAAACAATTAACGTCACGTTGATTTTGCTATCAAGGGTGAATCATTTTCCCCTGCATAAATGAATGAAATCGATAGGTATTTGCAAAGATAAACATTTGCTTATCAATAACTGATAAGCTACGGATGTCACCATGTACAATTATCAAATCATAAACGCGCGTATTTTTCTCAGAAATATCAGATAAATTCATCAGTAACAAAATCAAGAAAATATTTTTTTTCCATTCGATTTTTTATAAATTCATGACCACAGATGATATCATTATGACACTGGCAACTCGACAAGCGGTCAAATTTCTGTTTTGCTTGATCAATTTCAAAATGTAATCCAAGTGTTATAGTTTGCAAGTTTTGGATACAATAAGCGATATTGTCAAAAAGAGTTTTCCCCCAAACCTACGGCAAGTTCCACAGAATTTGCTTACACTGTTCAGTGATTAACTGCTATCTCACATTCAGAATAAGGCCATCAAATGCGTAAAAGCTGTCGGGCTTGTAATGATTATGATATTGACAATTATTCTCATGCTAATTTTATCCCCCTTACATTTATTATTTATTAAACCCTGGAGTAGTCATCTTATAATCACCCATCGTATTTTGTTTGGGGAAAAAATTTAATTAGTCGTATTATTAGTTAATTTAGGATGCGAAAAAAGCCAGTTGAAATTACAAAATAATTCATGATTTACGCAAGGAACCTTGTGTTCATCAGCCATACGCTCCTGCCAACAGGTCCTCATGTCCGCAAAATTCGGAACGTTCCGAATTCTCGATGCATGGGAATCAGTGAACTCGTCGTGATAATGATGTCATTTTAATTCAAAAACATCACTTTCGTCATTTCGTGCATTTTTGGGTGCACGAAATTTGCCCTATAAAATGTATTTGTGGATATCATGGTTGTTGTATCTTTGTTCACGTGATTAAAGCAATGACTGAATTTTATGTCAAGGATTCGATAAAAATGACCGATGTATATATTTATTGGTATTAGATCCACTTATCCCACCGCCACCCATGCTGTTTATATAAAACACATTTATATTGGCTAGAGGCTACTGGAAAACCCGAAAACAGGAATATCTGTAGCACGGGCTGGGTATCTTATCGGAATAAATTTTTCTGATGTTTGGTTCCACAAAATTCATGGAATTCTTCAGATTTCGTAACTTGCATCATACTCTCCGTCACTCAGGATTATCAGCTTATCAGAGTGGGCTTACCCATTTATGAAAATGGATCCATTGAAAATGGTCAATTATAATGAATAGGATTTGACATGAGACGGGAATTGTGAATGCAAGGATCGTAAAATACAAATTGATTCTACAAATGCACTTGTAGTTTTTTTTGTGTCTTAGCCTCTTATCTGCAAAATTATTTCAGATAGAAATGCATTTTGATTTTATTTCTGCAGAGCGTTTTAAATTTAGTATTTTGAGAGGAATATTTCATGAAAGTGAAAATAACAATGCATATTTTTATCCTAAATTGGGATATGCATATGCATATAACAAATCTCGAACGTCCAATATCTTTTTTAAAACTTGTTTATTTATTTTATTCAGACTCTGTGGTACCCTTCACAGACTGTAAATTACGCTACAGAAATAGCTTTTAGTTTGTAGCTGAGTTTCAATCTAGGATACTCTATTATTTTAAAGCTCCTTGATTTGATGCGGTGATTCTCGAATTTTTAATGCAAGATCATAAGTTGTTATGGATTCTATTTCATAAATATTTCAGCACATTCTATATTTAACATAAGGGACTTGAATTTGCATGAAAAAAAAACTTACTTTATGCGGGACCCTGTGTGAGGAACTCTCTCATAACTAATTAAAAACCTGGACAACATTTACTTAATGGTATGAGTAAAAAATCATATATTTCAAACTTTTCTGCACCACGTACATCTCTGTATTAAAATGTTAGGCTCCGAAGCGAGATAAAGATCTTCGTCACATATCTTCATATGGTAATTCAGAGGAATCCAGCATTCTAAAATCTAAATCTAGAGCTACTAGTTTCAAACCGGTAGGAAATGGTGACGGATATCATCGCTTCCTCCCAATAATAGAAGACACTCTGTCAGAGAGCGTCAAAGTAGAAATCGCTCAGAAATTAGAAGCGTTGAACTTAATGGACTCAGGGGGGCAGTCTCAATCCTCTCAGACCAATAAAGGACCCTGTGCAGTGTGTGGACTTCCATGCAAGAGTTGCTGCGGAGGTTGTAAACAAGTGTTCTATTGTGCCAAAAAACATCAGCAGGCTCATTGGTCCAAGCACAAATTGGACTGCAGACCCTTCAGCATCCCCCCACAGTATCCTCCAGGTTGGAGCACAAACACCTTCGGGCACAAGATTAAGATCCCTCGAGGGAAAGATGAGGACAGCTCTTTGGAATTGAAGTACATGGTGGTCACCCGGGAAGTCGAGGGTGGCATGACCCTATTCTCAGAAAAGCCTTTGATAATTGTTCCCAACTATCCGAATTTGCTAGAGGGGGAAATTTCTAAAAAATGCTGCTGCCTTGGGTGCTTCAAGCAATTTCAAATACCTGGACGCTTTGTTCCCTTGGATGTTTGCAAGATATGTTCCCTTCCCCTTTGTGCTGATTGCCTCAAAGGCATGGAAAGACAAGAATATCGGAGTGGATATCCTGACTGTGCTCATACTCCAGACCAATGCAATGCAGTTGCAGATGCAGTAATGGTAAATTTTTAATTCCCCTTACGGATGGTATGAACGAGGGCTAAAATAATCGGGGTGAGCTATTTTCGCAGAAAAATCGGGAATTTATGACCCACAAGAACCATCAACTCGGTCAAAATGCTGAGCTCATCAAAGACTTTACAATCCTTCGTATTCTTTTACTCTACAAGACGAGTTTTAATCGGTGGGAGAGCTTTATTCATTTGAAAGGGAACGAGATCTATGGAAAGAATTTGAAATTCCCAACTGATGAACTCAAGGACTGGATAGCTGCCGATTATCCTATATCTGAAAATTACTTGAAGGGACTCAAAGACAAAGCTGTGGTTCTTGAGGAAGTTATCAAGATATTTGCCATCTTCAGCCAAGTCTGCCTCGCTTCTTCCCAGTTAGTATTCCAAAACATACAAATCATCTTACTCACTAATACATAAACCATACACGGGCATTTTACGTGCCCCTAAGATTTAGTGCCCCTTTAGAATATGAGTGCCCCGACCGTTTTTGGGGCAATGGGGTATGCGGGCACCCAAAACGTCCATCTACAACCTAGACAGGCCAAATTTTAGTGCCTCCTGTGTCCCCTGCCCCCGTTGACTATGACTATGACTGCTCATTCTGGGTCAAAGTGGCAGTAAAATTTCAAATCATTGCAACTTTTTTTTCTCATTGCAGTTTACGAGTTCTGTACCCCACCCAGGTTTGGATTCCACATGCCTGCTCCCCCAATTCTCAGCCTTACTTTAGGGAGGGAGACACTTCTCATACGATGTATGTAAAGACAATCGAGACCATCCGATCCGATGGGGTTGTCACTATGAACTATTTCCGGGACTACGATGAAGGAAACTCTAAAGCTGCTGTACGATTGTTCACATCGTCCGGCCTGTATTGTGCTGAAACGCGCTGTCCTTGTCGCATGTCCAGCTTAATGGACACAAGCGTTGGGATTCGTTGTAATATGATAACGACACGAGATACGAGTACTACGACGGCTTGTTCTGGATACTTGTCACCCGTCATGGAGCCTCCAAATCCTGACAAGCAGAGTTTGGGATTGCTCATTTACGTCAAGTCTAAAAGCTGGAATTGCAATAAGTGCTCGTCAACTAGTCAATTGTAGTTGACCAAATTGCAAAAAACTATAATAACGCTTACATTTTTTTATGTAAATAGATGTCGACGAAGTGAGAAGTTCTGCACGATTCAAAAGCAAGTTAAGGAAATCGGGGAGATAATGAAGCAGGAATTAGAAAAGTACTCTGTAAAAAAGGACGTGGGGACCTTCAGTAATCTAAGGGAACTACTTTCAAAACACCTTTCCGATCAACACTGGCTTCATTGGAATTTAAACAAGACCACCTTGACATTGTTGGATAACATTGTTGGAAACGGACAAGACATGCTAGCATTAATAATTGGATTGTCCCCTGGGGAAACTAGATCCGACTTTTTAAAGTTGGTCCGTCACAAGGTTGAGATTTACGGGGCTGGAATTATAGAGCCAACCACCTCAACAATAAGCCAAATTCCAGGGGTTCTCTCTCTGTTGGCAAAGCGGCACGGTCGGTTATCTTCTAAACGAGGTAAGCCAGTTGTCATCGCTTATCAGCATTTTATGACAGCTCCAAAAAAGTCTGATTGTGATTTCAGCAATCTATTTATTTGACGCCTTCTACGCCAACTTGATTGTGTTCGCCGAAACGTTCAAAAACAAGTACGTCAACTTGTCAAATAATACGTCAACTATAACGGAGGCTGTAACAGATGCTTTGAGATGCTTACAAGTTCTCATCAGACTTGTCGAAGAAGCGTCGGAGAGTCTTAGTCTTATCGCCACGTCTGAGGAGGGCTACAAAGCCACAATGTGCTGTGAAATGCTCCAAGTGCTCAAATCCGTTCATGCCAATGCTCTCAAGAACCGGCCGAGTGTCCTCCAGTACATACGAGAATTCTTGGAGATTTATTCGGCAGCTGATGCGGCTTTTATTGCCACGACTTTATCAAAATTTAAACCAATGAAAGATGAGCTCGAAGATTTATTTGATGTGGACGGAAGGCAATACCCGAGCCTTACATTCGGACCAGTCTACGGTATTGGACAAGAGGCCAAGAAGAAGAAGGAAAAGGGTTTCAAAGGTGGAAGGGGAGACTCTAAAAGTCCAACTTTTGAAAACATGCCCGCATGGCATGAACGAACGGATTACCAGTGGGATTCAGATGAGGACTTTGGCTCATTGGGAGATGTCCTTGGGGATGACATGGACGATCCGTTTTCCGCATCTGTTGATTACTACGAGCAGTTGCTCAATAACTCGATAAGAGAAAAAATGTATGCTGAAGAGGTGTTGCGAAACCTTTTCAAGTAACCGCGTGATAGATCGTGTAGTATTTAGAGTGAATAAAAGGATGTAGAGATAAATCATATTAAATTAGCATGGCGTGTCATGCATCATTCTCTGAGGGTGTAGGCGGATAAGTGCAGTTCGTTTTGACTATCCATACTTGCCCACTCTAACTATCGAAATGAATGATAAGCTCGGATTAAATATGATTTATTACAGGTTAGACTGTAAAGTAATTTTGATTGTACAGTGGATTTATCGAAAATATCTCTCAGCATTCTCACACGCTAATTGGCTCGAGTTACAGTTGGCTACTCGTTATTTTTTCCTTCTTTTTCCAATAAGATTAGTTAGACTTTGAAGGATATGGTTGTAGTTTATTTAGACATATCGTGCGTAGTGTGTATCCAGTATGCTCGACGAGGCCCATGAGACCCATCTCGATTCAAGAACTATATTTGAGCACATCCGACGGAATATATGGTGATTGATGAGTGTGGGAATTAATGAGATATTTCTAATTGTACTCGTAATGATAGGTAATGATTGATGTTCAAGCGTCCTAAGTGGACAGACATTAAACATTTATTCATAAATAGCCCAGAGGTAAAATTAATCTAGCCTAGGATTAGGATTAATTTAACAAACGTATTAGAGGTTTCATGCACGTAATTGGGAGATCCAATAAATTCGTTTATATTCAAGCTCAAGGGTTAAAAATGGCCTCACAAAATCAAACCCGCTGGCCATATTTTTGCAATAGCAACTGGCAAAATATCCAGCTGCGTACTCAGCCGGAACTCTGCCTTGTCTTATGAATGATGTACTTAAATGCAATCCTTGTTTGAAGATTCCAAAGTCTTACTTCCAAACAGCTTAGCTTAAACTTAAGAAAATTTTTAATATCATGTTATTTGATTTAAAAATTAAAATACTAAACTACAGATTTTGAAGATTGAATTTATTAAGAACATAGCACAGCATCAAAAACAATTTTTTTTGAAAGCCAGCATATAATTCGACGTTGAATTTTTATTTAAATATTTTTCTTTAATATAAAGTAAAACAATCTTAACTTTAAAAAACCAATGTTGTTAAGTTTTTTCCGGTTAGCATGAATAAACCATCCTCTCCAATGCTTATAATTGCGATAAAAAATACAATGCAATGATAATTTTCTTAAATGGGAATCATATTAAGTTTTGATATTATTTTCACACGCTCCTTTTCCTCAAACTAATTATGCGGTTCAAGTTTCAACACTGATTCCGGATTCCAGTATATTTGTAAATCGATGGATTATGCCTTTTTGTTTAGTACGTCCTAGAGGCCTGATGTGGGCAAATTTCAAGTGGGGCCTCAGTTCCATCATTCCAACAATATTTGGTGGGTTAAAATAGTTCCAATAATTTTAAATTACATCAAACACATAACCAACATCGACCAAAATGGCTCTAAAATTTCACCAAATTCTAATAAACCAGTTAACAACTCTAGCCCTCCTCATCCTAACCATTTGTATTGCTTTTATGATACTATTATTGGTTCCTTTGATATTCCTCGGGATCACTGTCCCGGTGGGTACATTACGCTACTTACTCAGCAAATCAGCCCGATGGATAAGACCCGACTTGGGGAAAATCTTGACTTTAAGGAGCACTGCTATAACTGCGGACACGATGTACACGGAGCCGAAGGGTAACGTTGTCGTGGGTCTACTTCTAAAAGGATCACTGGACATGGACCGTTTCAAGGCTACTGTAGCTCAAAACATGATGGACGTCAAATTGCCCAATGGGGAAGATCAATACCCTGAGCTGAAGCAGTACTTGACCCGATGGTGTGGATACGCTTTCTGGAAGGATGACAAGACTTTCAAATTAGACTCCCATTTGTCGGTAGTAAGTCCCCCTGAGTCATCAAAATACACGGACGCAGATATGAGAAATATTTACCAAAACCTCATGGACAAGCCTTGGACGAGGAAACGACCTATTTGGGAATTCGTCGTGGTTACAAATTACTATCCGGAAGGGGATGATGGTGGAGCTACTGAACACTCCATTGTGTTCTTCAGACTTCATCACTCCCTGGGTGATGGGTACTCGACGCTAAAGCTCATCACCCAAGGGATCTCGGAGCGGAAGGCCGTTCCACAAAATGCAGTACCGACGTACTCTTCGAGAAATTACTGGAAGTTGTTTTTGTTTTATGCCACACTGCCCTTCACTTGTTCCTATGAGATTGCCCATGGTATTGTCGTAGCCCTAGGACCAGTACCGTTTAAGCCTTCCAGAAAGACCCAGACTGGCCAGTTCCATGTAAATGTAACAGATAAAATATCCATTAAACGAATCAAGGAAGTCAAGAACCATTATAAGGTCAGTTTCGCCAGCGTCATAAACTCGATGTGCACAGGGGCTCTTCGAGACATGATGATTTCTAAAGGGATCAAATTCCCTAGATCTTTTCTATTTGGGACGGTCTTGCCCCTTCCAGGGCATCCGGAGAAATTAAGGAATCTCATGTACGAAATTTTAATAATGAGTAATGTTGGTTGTTTATCTGTAGTTTTATTTATTGAGTAATATTGAACTTTTTTTCAGGGCTGGTGGTTTACTTAGAATAGCTCCAGAGGAACCAGACCCCTTGAAAAGGCTTCAACATAACTCGAGAGATTATGAGCGTTTGAAGCGTTCCGTAGCTCCGGTCCTTTCAAGAGTCATACCCGTGTTGGGGGGTGTCGTCCCCGTCTGGGTTCTGGAGGCAGGGAGTAAAGATGGCTTACTTGCTTGTGCCTTGACTAATTTCCCTGGAGGGTTTGATAAGCTCTCATGCGAGGGCTGCCCCTGTGTCGGTGTAATTGTGGCAGCGGCTCCTGGACCTTTTGGTAATTACGAATTGGAGGCATGTCTTTCAGTGTTTGGGAAATATTATTATCTATTTTATTTTTATTTCCAGGAATTAATTTTTGTGCATTCAGCTATTTTGATGGCGTTAGAATTTCCCCTGCTGTCAATGTCACAGTAATGTCCAAGGAAGAAGTACAACAACTTACTAATCTGCTTCAAAAGCACTTGGATATTTTATACGAGCGAATGATTACGGATGTTTGACGGTTGATGATGAAAAAGATTGCGTTTATTTACAAGATTTTACAGGTACTTTTTTTGAGAGTTGCACATACAGAAAGACATTAATTTTTAAAATTCAAAAACATCATTTTTTGTGGGTTTTTCGAGAAAGGAATTTGTAAAAAAAAATAAAGCTTTGGCTTAATTTTGAGGAGTCGTGAATTATTTTACATGCACATACATAAATATTACAAGTGAGTCATAGTGGTAAATATCCGATCATCGATTAAATTATCGCTCTTATCAAAATTGAAGGTTGTCTACTGACTACAAATTACCAGCACATTATCTGTGTGTATTTCCCAAGTGACGAGGAAATTTGACGGGCAATATCCGTAATTGAATCATCGTACAAAAAATCCTCTGTTTTACAACTTTATTTACTCGTCCTAAACTACACGATCGATTTCAAAGGTCAACTATTTATGAATCACCGCATCAAATAATAATTCAGTCATACTTATAATTAATTGTAAAAACATCATTTTGAAGCGGTTTAGATAGAAGATAATTTCACGTGTGCATGAATTTTGACATTGTTCAGATAATCCTAACGCAACTATCCCAACGATTGCCATATATTCCGTGTGTATTCACAAGTACGGTAAGTAAGAAATACGGTGTACTTATCGCTACACACTATGATGCACAAAATTCTGTCTGACTTTTCTACTCTTTTTAAACAACTTGAACGATTTCAAAGAGTGATGGCTAATTATGACCCCTCGAGCCTCTAAATAAATTAATAAAACTATTTTTAATAACTTGACCTAGCGTCAATTTTTTGTTGATCAAATTTTTGGTTTTTGGTTTTTTACTGACAAATTCTCCGATTTAATTTTATACAAACATCAAACAAATATCCGCAAACAAATTGTGAAAAATCAGTACAAATAGAATTCTGGGCCTAACACTTATTTGTATAAAATATTTATTTAATTTCAAAATGAGAAATCTGAATCTCCTCTCCAACATTGGCATAATCCCCTTCATAACGGGCCTTCCGAAATTCTCCAAAATCGATCGCATTGTACTTTTTAGGCCTGTCCGGGCTGATGCAGGTGGCTAAAGGCTCTACAATGCACGAATATGAAGGGGCCAAGAAGTACGGGATGCTCAGCCGAGACTGGGTGTGGTTGGCCAAAACGCGATGGACAGGGGCCTTGTACTTCCCATTAGACCAGACCTGCATCATGTCCCCAATGTTGATCACAAACGAATCTATGAGTCACCCCATTAAATTATGAATCAGTCATAATTATAATTTATTTTTAGCCAATTATTTAGACGCTCAATTTCGATTGGGCTTACTTTGAACTGGAGGGACATCATAGAACTTTCCATCCCTCTCAACTTGCAGGGAAGTAATGGTGTCGTCTTGGTAGAGAACTGTGACAATCCCGGGGTCAGAATGTGGCCCAACTCCAAAGTTAGTCTCCGGACTCGGACAAACCGGGTAGAAATTTAATCGAAAAAGGCTCGTGTCCTCACCACCCGCAAAAGCTTTCTCTACGAGGCCTTGTTCGGGAGTCAGGGTCTTCAGAATCGACTCCATCAATTTCTTGGATAGGAATTGCATTTTCTGTAAATTGGCAGGTGCATTTTTTAGTTCTCCCACATCTCAAAATAAGATGGATTTGATAACATTTTGTTTCAGAATTTAAAACCAAGTCATTAAAAGATGATTGTTGTAACAAAGAACCTTAAAATATTGTTCCATAGTTTGTTGGAAATCCGGGATTCCTTGTGGCCATTGGTTAACCCCATGGAATCCCATTTTAGGGGTCTCATTCTTTTCCTCGGGTTCACAAATGTCAAAGATTTGCTTCCAATCCACTTTCTGCTTGGTCAGCTCACTTTCAGAATATCCTTGCAAATTACCCTTTAAAATTAATTAATTTTCTTAAAAATCCTATGATAAGTTAGTTTTGCATCATCATCTTTTTGTACAAAACTAACCTCTCTCCGGGCCACCTTATCTTTCAATTCTTTAGGTTGCAGGAAAAATTGCAAGCATAATTTCTTTGCCCGTTCCATGAATTCTGGCTGGACTCCATGATTCACAATGTAAAAGAAACCCCAGTCTTGACATGCCTGTCCGATTTCCTGGATCGTTTCGGCATCAGAAGAGGATCCCAGAATGATGGAGGAGATGTCAATTGTTGGCACTGAGAGAAGTGTCTCGTTTTTCATTGTTGTACAAGTTTCGCCAATTAGTAGTGGGGAAAAGTTTTTAAAATGTAATTTTTAGAATTTCTAGTAGTTAATATTATCCACGTGGAAGAGGACTCAAATTGTATTTATATTTGTTCGTTGTCAGCCAATGCCGTCAAGGTTATCTCAGTTAACCCTTCAAGTTAGTGAGCATTATTTTATGACAGCATTCCTATGTTGTAGTAATCATGCATTCTCGCCATAGAACTATTTACTATACGAATTCTCGCTATACAGCTATTTTCAGCATTCACCATCAACTGTGAAATATACAAGTTCTTGCTCCGGGCTGATGGGCTGAATTTAATTTCTATGATATTGGGATGATTGGCCTTGGCACAAGGTCACTGGGTTTGAGATCACAAAAATTAATATTCCAGTGGCTTGATTTGACACGAGTTGAATTTTTTTGTAAAATTATATATTTATTTAAAGAACTTGATTAGGAATATTTTTTACAGTTAATTAATTACAACAGAAACGAAAAATCCTGATCATGTCGAAGGTATCGAAGTCGCTTTGCTAATACTTAGTGAAATTGAATCCCGATTACGTGCTACTTTGACCACAATTTAAAAAAAAGAAGGCCATTCAATAAGGCCTGCTGCTTTTGGTTATTTATTTTACATAAAGTTATTCGACCCGTTTACAAATATTTAAAATCATAGAACCATTTAATCTTTAGTTCGTTCATTACAAATGAATGACGAATGTAGCAAAGAACATTAAAATCCATTGAACATGAACCATTCTAAAACTTCCAGATACCGTAGTAGATTCTTGAACGGTTGTCTGTTCGTCTGTTACCGTTGTAGATGCCACAGTTACCGTTGTAGGAACCACTGTTAAATCTCCAATCACTGCCTCAATACTGTAATCATTCTGTGGTGTAGTCCCCTCTATCGTAACGTAAACGGGGGCAAAGTCTCCTTCTCTCGTAGAAACGAGTGATCTCCAAGGAATAAAAAAGGTCGCAGTGTCAATCAGCCCATCATAAAGAGCAGAGGAAGGCGTATCGTCAGTATACGAGTAATATCCCGCCACGTCACCGACCCCAATTTGAATGCTTAGAGTGAGTCCCTCCTGTGGTATTTGGAATTCGTAGTATCGCTTCTCTTCCCCGACAAGAGTGTCATTGACCGTGGAGTTCAAGCCAGGTCGCTGGGGAACCTCACAGGTGAGGGTGTTGAGCTTAAAAAAGAATTCAGTTAGGGCATCATAGCTTTGAATCGTGTACACCCGACTCGAGTCATTATTTGCTATAAGGAACAACTCATCCTGAGATATCTCATCCCCGATTCCAATGGCAAAGGAAGTAATGCTCTGGTTTAGGGCTAGTGGGGGCCCTTGAGTCACTCCACTTGTCGACATCCCATCAGTAAAGACAGTTAGAATTCGAGGGACTCCTTCCCTCACTTGGGTTACATTGTTCAACATCTCCACTCCGGTAAGGATGGCGTCGTCCGTCTCTGTCAGTCCCATTGGATGGGTGGCATTGAGGATCAAGTCCCGAACGCCAGCGTAGGTTTCATTGTGTTCGAGTGGGAAGATAACCTCAGATTCGTCACTGTAGATGATAAGCCCTGACCGCACGTTTTCCAAGGAGAAGGACCCTACTAGGCTGAGAACGAATCCCTTGCCGATTACAAAATCTTCTGCGACGATACTTGCAGACCCGTCCAGAATCTGAAATATAACAATTATAATATTTTATGAGTGAGAGTCATAGACCTATATACTAAATACGTGAGAGTGCATAGATGGGCATTTTGGGTGCTAACTTTTAGCTGAGAGTCGCCGTTGCCCCCTTCCCCCTTTGGACTGCAAGAGCCCCTGTCCAATATTTCCTCTCAAGGGACCAGGGAGGGGGGCAATACGCGGTTTATAACACAAATTTAACTAGCCCATTTTAGCTAAGAATGTCCCTGCCCTCTCAGGGGCAGTCAAATTTTCCCGTCTAAGTGTCGGAAAGTAAATATTGTTTAATGTATTAACGAATTTTCAATGGATTTAAGAATTTTCAAATGAAAGATTTCAAAAAAGTATTTTTATGCATTAACATACCATGGCTAGATCCATGAGCCCTCGACACTCGGTATTATTTTCATACTCTCTAAGTTGAGAAATGAAATTTTCCACGTCTCCACTTGTGTTGTAGTATTTTTTCCAAAATACTGCTTGTTGCTGAATCGTTTGTGGAATTTTTTCAGCCAGGGTTGAAAGCCACAATCTCCCGGCAAGGGCTGAGTGGAGAGGTTTCAAAAGGTCAATCCAACTCAAGTTGCTCCATTGGATCCCCAAAGTTGTGTTGATTTTAGTAATATAGCTCGTAAGATTTGGATTGGTAGTTGTTCAGTGTGTGAACGCGTCGAGGGAATCTACCTACCCGGTAGTATTTCGACTGCTGCTTGGTGTTCTGCGAAGA
>JAQFYM010005479.1:0-13240 GCA_034694785.1 Agrenia bidenticulata
GTGAAATAAAACTCTACCCATACTCTACCCAAACCCAGTGATTCCTGGGTAGAGTATTTTGAGTCGCCCAGCCTTATAATTTATAAATTATTCATCCTTTATTTTGATATTTTTTTTAAATAACCAATTTCAAAAAAATTAAATTTCAAACAAAAGTGATTTCAAAATAAAAAATAAAAATTCTAAATCTAAAAGTAGTAAGGCGGAACCATGTAAATGTGCTAGAGATTACAGTGATTAATGCAAAAATTGCAATTTTATCAAAAAATGAAATTCGTGTAAGACATAAAGATTACTGTTTAACGCTGTTTCGGCTTATTTTATTGCTTATCATTATTTTTAGCACTGTTAAAGATATTTATCGCAACATATTTTTTAAGGGCATGTTCCATTTCACAATCCCTATAAAGATTCACCATAGAAAATGTCAAAATAAAATTGATAACTGTTTTTTATAACTTTTCCTAAGAAAAAAAAGCTCAACTATGGAGAATATTTTTCCTAAGGTAGCGTCCTTAGGGAAAATTAATCGTCATTGGTGAGTTTTAACTCTCTTATTCTGTCTTCTAATTATGACTATCTATAGAGAATCTCTATAGGGATTGTGAAATGGAACATGCCCTAACTATATTGAGTTATTTATAATATTTTTTAAAGAAAACTATTAGAATTAAAGGTTAATTGGGTCTTTTACAAATTGGGTTTTCGGTGATCTGGAGTCCCATCAATTCATTTTGATCATTTAAATTCAAATTTAAAATTGTAAAACTATAAATAGTTTACTGAATGAAGTTAAAATTATGAAAGATCAATTTTTATCCATTATATTTTTCTCTTTTCTTAGTGCAATTATATGCCCTGCAGTACAACCAAACGGTGTTGGGGCTGCATACAATAGTTTATGTATATTTACTCATTACAAGGTTCCTATTTCAGATTTAACATTGAATACTTCGACTTATTCGGCGGTAAATCCTAATATTGGGCTATTTCCTTATAATGAAAATATGTTTAGCGAGAGTGCACAGGAAAATGATAGTTATGTTATGCGATATGTAGAGCAATGTAATAAAATGGAAAATGATGTAAGACTAATAAATTCTAATGGAGGCGGAGATAAAGAATATCAAGGCGGGAGACTATTAGAATGCTATCATGAAGAGGGGCCACCTGAACAAATTGAAAATATGAGTCGCTTCACTGAAGAGCAAACAAAGCAAAGAAATCTTGTCTGTTTAATATGTGTGTCTTCTGGTAATAATGAAATTAGTTGGAATGTGAATAATCCCCCAATTTATACATATAGAAGTAATTCTATGCTTTATTCAGATATGTATTATCATTTAAAAAGACCTATCTTAGAAATGAAGACAAGGAGATATGGAGAGCCAGAATTGTCGTACGAAGAAAAATATTTACGCTTTATTAACGAGTGGGCTGCAAAATACCCGATTCATGCTCCCTTTAATTATAACTCCACCTGTTTCCCAAGCATTACACTCATATACTATCCTACTCCCGAAGAATATAAAATGCTTAATAGGGTAAATATAATACCAGATAATTGGCCGAAGCAGGGAAGATATCGAAATTTCTATAATAAATTAAAAGAATACAAGGAGAAACCAGATAATGGAGAAATGGATGTTATTTATAAAAAGTTCGGCATAAGTTTTTCATGGCCTAAAATTGAACAATATAATATGCTTTATGATGCTGGAATTGTTGCCCTTGATTGGCCAACACCAACTATATATGAAAAAATCTTTACTGGAAGATGTGTTGCAAATGATTGGCCCAAACCAATAGAATATAATAAAAAATATGTTCAGCACATCGTGCAGCGTCGAATACCCACATTCAATGAATATCTAGTTCCATATTATAAAGATCTAGACAGTAATGAATGGCCTTACCCGATGGAATATAGCTCAATTGTGTCTATGATAGCCCTGCGTCATATTAACAAGATTAAAAATATTGTGATTGAAAGGCATTTTTATGCAACAGAGAAAACAACAAGATCCGATACAATCATATCAAGCACCAATTCTTCAGCCGCCAAAAAACATATTGCTGTATTTATGGTAATATCTCTTTTGTTTACTCTCATAAGTGGATGTTTAACAGTATAATTAAAATCTAAGCTAATAAAAATTATACCCGAAAAATTATATAAATCTGACTGAAAATAAAATTTAATTTAACTATGTTAACAAGTTGTTATTTATTAAAGTCTGCTTTTCGGGCTATCGGACATAAAATATATATCCAGATAGAGCCGTAAATATATCTACAAGATATAAAAAATAAAATCAGAAATGAATACGCAACTAAAAGATTTCTTTAGTTTGAAAATTTCTAGTCGTTCTTTTAGGTAAAAAAGGATCAGTTAAAATCGTACACAATGAACCGATAACAGTCCTACTTCATTTTCAACCTCCTAAAAGGGTTTGGGCTCCTAAATTTAATCGGTTTATACACAAACAAGAATTATGTGAATCAATATATCTAATTTTTTTATTTATTGAAAAACGCGCGCTATTTTTAAATGATTGACCGTGTTTCAATTCAAGTTACTGTACTCGTCAAGATAGTCCCAAGAAGTTCGTATATTTCTTTATTCTACCCAAGAGTACATCTTTAATAATCCAAGTCACCATCAATTCACCCTTAATGTTTACCGGTATTTACATGCGTGTCCCTAAAAATCTCTATAGGGATTTTCTCTAAAAATACACGCCTAAAAAATATGTATAGAGATTCTCACCAGAGATAAAATTCCGTCCCAAAAAAAAATTCTCTATAGAGAATCCCCGGCAAAAAAATCCCAATAACTGTCTCTATTGGTATTTTTTTTTGTCAAGAAAATACTATTAGTAATACTTTTAAGTAAAAAAAAAAAATACAATGACATATTTTAAGAATATAAAATTTTATAAATAAAAAACATATATTAAGTGGGTGTCCCTAAAAAATCACTTATGAGATTTTCCGCCGGAAGAAACCTTTATACAGATTTTTTTGGAACACGCCGTAAGTTAATACTTCTTTTTTTAGACCAAAAAAGTGGTGCAGGCAAAGCCCTTTAAAGGGGGCCCACATATAGTAGTACCCCTGCGGTTTAAAAATTTGCTTCCCATGGAAATTTACTACTTTATTTACGGTGATAAAAAAGTATCTCTTACAATTATACAAGAATTATACAATCGTGTTTTTACTTAATTTAAACAAGAAGTGAACAATCGTGTTTCAACTTTATTAAGACAAGTTTGTACTCGATTTTAATTTTTTTTTTACTTATTTATAACTTTTCTTATATGTAGATTCTCTATATCTTTATAATTTCATAATCTACGATTATATAATAAGAAAAAATGAAGAATGGATATAGTTGATCGTCTTAAAAGGAATAATATATGCATTATGACAACAAAAAAATGACGTATAAATAAAATGTAGCTTGCTTGATGCGCTATTTTAATCTCTCTCTTATGATTATTATAAGTACTGGTGGGAAAACTACTGTCGAAAGAAGAATAAAAAATAAAGGATATCTGTAAAACTACAACATTGTCACCTAAAAAGCTAAAAAATAAATAATCCCTGTAGTGTATTTTTTATTTTGTAAGTAGTTTGAGCTTATACATGAATTGAGTTGTAAATACTAAATTTGTATGGAAAATTGTAGTAACACAAAAAAATATGATATATTAATAATTATATTAATAATTTATTTTTTTTCAGCGGCTTTTTGTTTTGTAAACTATAGCATTTTATCACATACATATTCTTTTTTTGCTGTATGACAGATTTTTATGTCTATTTGTCTAATCCTAAAAGCAAGAAATAAGACGTATGTAATATAAAACATATGATAAATGAATATTAATGCTTTATAAGATTACAATATTCATCTTTAAATTTAGTTGCGTTTTTTATAAGCTTTCGTCACATGAAATAAACTCATTTTTGTTGTATGACAAGAAGTTTGCTTGTATTTGTATACCTCTTTACAGCTCGAATATTAGTTTAAAATTTTTCAGAACAAGGATTATAATATTTTTGGAGTTATTTTTATATTTTATTATTTGTCTACCGACTACCTACAGAAAAAATTGCTCTTTGTATTTTCACCGAGCCCTAATGTTGGGCAAAACTATCCTATGGTATGACCCATTATTATTTTCCCTATTTGTATCATTGTGTAATTTAACTCATCTTTAAACCAAACCGTCTTTAATGATTAAACCCCAAACTCATACCTTTCAACTTCGGCTATACCGGGGTTTTGGTAACCAACAAAAGGACAGCTCTGTTCCGTTTTTTCCCGAGCACAAGCTAGGCAAGGATTTAAGCGCATTGACAGAGGAGTTACAACAATATGGGTGGATTAATTAACTGGGTGATGATCAATTGACGTATTTGTTACGTCTTTCATTAAAGAACAAAGTAAGGTATAGGTAAGGACAATAGATATGAATACGTGTGTACAAGATATAGTTAGGAAGTTCCGGAGAGAGTCATGGATTTAAACAAAAACTATGGGTTTCGACAAGTATCCCGATAAAGCCGACAAATACTAAATACAAAAATTCTGGATTACTTGATAAGCCGTTAACTTGTAGCGGTACATGTACAATATGCAGAAGACGTGTTGGTGACGACGGCTCTTCAGGGATTCAGTAAAGATGGGACTAGTAATGTCATAAAGGCGCGTAGAACAGATAAAGAAAAAGATTAAAAGTCACATTACCACGTATAAACAACGTATAGAAAACGAACTATACGATGGAAAGCCCGGTAGAAGGCAAAGACGAGTCAATGCAAAAATCGATAGATAATTTTTGCATATCAAGACCGAACTTTAAGAGACATAACTTTTGGATGATCTGGATGCAACTTGACCTTCGTAGTAAAAACATAAAGCCTAGTATTTATGGAAAATGTTGCTACTTATATAGCTTTTAATCTGATTCACGACCACTGATATGATACAATTACATATATCTTCTAAATCTACAATAGAATTTAAATCATATCACCAAATTTACCAATATATTTTAAGATGCACATTTATGCTGTTTATATATCGAATTCTTGCGCAAACGATATATCTTGTCGAGTTACGGCGTTTGCGCTACTCAAAAACGCTTTTAAAGCCCTATTGCATATCTAATTATAGCTGGTAAGCAGGCGCCACATGCGGCAAAAGTACCGCCAACAATAACAATATGAGAAAAAAATTATATGAAATATATTTCGTCTATATTATCACTTTCACAAAGCCGACGGACATCTTAAGACATATCGTAATGAGTTGATGAGGTTGAGAAGCTTAAAAGACGCAGGTAAAAAGCATTAGATACGAACGGTAAGTGGAGGCGAGAAAAAAAGTCGTAAAGATAAGAACGCAAAAATTTAGAAAAAACATAACTTTGTATGATTCGAAGTCAATTTTAATACGAAAAAAAAACCCTTTTATAATTTTCAGCATCCAGAGAACTTCAATAAAATGCGTGCCTAAAGGATTCGGGTATGAATGTAATACTTATGTAACATGTTTAGTAGACCGCATAAATCTAGGTACAGCTAGGTTGGTAAAACTCAGTTCAGCGGGAGGTAAAATCTTACAGATTCATAGAAAAATACATTACAAAAAGATCCCAATCAAATGTCACACTTAAAGCACTGATTAGATAGTAGCTTAAATTTCTAATTCATTGATTATATTAGGGACACTGTTCATTATGAATCATTTGAACTTGATTGGATATTAAAAGATGAAGTGATTCCAGTTTTACATGCCGTAAGTCGTGTGGCGCGTACCACCCCTGTCTCAAAGCCAACAGAAAGCATGAAGAATATACCGCATTGTTTGTCAAAAAAATAACATGGGATACATAGATGTAAAAATTAGTCGGTATAAAATTTTTGTAAAATAGAGAAAGACCAGTAAATGCCCAATGTAAAGACAAGGTCCACAGCAGGAAGCCATATAAGTGCAACTGCAACAGAATTGTTGTAAATAAAATACGAAACCATGTAGCAGCTCATATAGATTACCGGTATTACTAATGCCTGCACAAAAATGACAGGCGGTAGTGTGCTGATACAAATATTGAACGCAGTGACAAAGAAGAACTTCAATGAAATTGTAAGAAAAAAATAAATCATTGATAAAGTGCAAGGATTAGTCATTTTTACAACACAAGATGCATACACTAATATAATCAAGTACAGATGCATGAAGTAGACAGGTTAAAATTTGCCTTTAGGGCTGAAACGTGTTTTTTATCAGTTTAAATATGCCCTCTGGCAGTGGCGTAACCAGTGAGGCCAGGGTATGGCTAGATTTCTCTATTTTGCAAAAAAATAGACTGAATTCAAGGGTAATTCATGTTTTCTGGCGCTCAAACATACAACAAAAAATACTTCGATAAAAAGTTTATTTTTCAAAAATTGAAAGTTTTTTTTTCAAAAAAGGGTTAACTTTTTTTGCAAATTTTTTAGTTTTTTTTTGCCCCCCACCTATAAAAATCCTGGTAGCGCCACTACCCTCAAGGTTGGTTAAAGGAACAGCGACATTTAATAAAATTATTTATGATATTTTACGAAAGGTAAAATGGAAGTCTGCAATGACCTAAGTAAGTTATAAAATTAAATTTTTCTAAAATCAAGGGTGGAGCACGCAGAGCATATATATTTTGTAATAAAATTTATTATTAAGCAAAATTAAAGCTAAATGTGGCGAAGTGCCAATTCTTTTCTAACGGATTGAAAATATTGCGCTATCAGGTGAGTGCTATTGGGTCAAAATCTACCATGACCGGGTAAATGCTATTAGAGGTGTCATATTTACACAAAAATTGACCCAGTTACATTCTTTTCTGGGCCTGGTTTTATTCAGCAGAAAATACAAACCACGACTATCAGAATTTAGTGCACCACTATATAGTATTATACAAGATTTTTAATACGAAACAGGCAGCATATCACTAAATCCACTTCATCTTTAAGAATTGAGTTAGATTAATTAGTGCTTCATCAAAAACACGTTACCGTTCTTTCTTTAGTTAAATAGTCATTTTATCTAGCCACCAATGCATCTAATATAGCCAGTAAGGCAACTCTGATTTTTATTGATGTAAAAACCCGAGAAGAAACCATTTCATATTTAAGCCGTATGTTTGTACCTGTTTATTTTAATTTTGTAGCCGGGAAAAGAAGCTTTTGGCTTATTTAGAAGCAATAAAGCACTAATACTATATATTTTGCAGAGTCGGTTTTACTGGTAGGACAAAACAAAGCGCTGACATATATGCTACAGTCAGAAAATATCAATGTTAAACTATTTAGATGGAGCTTAGCATTAACAGAGTATGATTTTTCTATCGATTCAATTGAAGGGATATTATAATATACACTTTTTTTTACACTAAAAAAAAGCATACAACAAAGGATCAGGCGCTGTAATTTGCCAACAAAATAGTAAAAAAACAATTTTACGTATAAGACTTAGATCAACGCGAGAGAACATTAGCGTATTAAAGGGCGACGTCAAGCGGGGCTGTAAACACAATGAAATATCATTTGAGAAAAAAAAAACGCATGGAAATAGATAACCACAAAAAAAACATTCAACATTTTCTAGAGACCTGCACAAAGTGTATCCAGAGCCGGCCAAGAAAAAGGCAAAAGGACCATTAAAAAGAAAGGGTAAACGTCCCAATTGTACAAAAAGCTAAACTCGCCGATTCTTTGCTTATGCCACGATCAGGTAACCGTTGTCTCTTGACTGGGATATATAGTTTTACAAGAGAATTTTATAAATCTTTAATAAAATCCAAATATGTATGCGAAGTAGTTAAAGCAAGTAAAAAATTATAGACAATGAAGACATACAAACGAAAACACATCAAGTTAAACACAAAGCGATAATGGAACTTAATTTTGGCCATCTAAAAAAATGAATCTGCAAAAAAAAAAAGAAGAAACAATGGAAATACTTTTTAACAGCAAACCCAGAGTTCGACGGGCAGGTAGAACAAGCAAAAGGATGGTCGTGACAGTGTGCAAAAAATGTTGCGCATTCGGAAGACAGGATTGGGCAATGGGACCACGATAAGGCTGGACACTTATAAGTAGAGAAGCTTCATTACAAAAACTTACCTCTACCCATTTTTTTAGTTAAAATGTATACCCGTCTCACGAGTATTCTGGGTAATGGTGTAAAGCATTGTCGTATATAATAAAAGTAAAATGTCTATATACTAAAGCCTAGTGGTCGATTATACGTATATACTGAGGGCAATTATCGTACAAAAAAAACTATATACGTACATTTTTTTTTGCGTATGATTTATTTTAGACAACAAAAACAAAAATTCAAAATTTCCCATATAATAGCCATTAAATATTTTTTTTTTATACAGTTGGATGCTGATAATAAGCTAGTTTCAATTCATTACATTATTTTCATGCAAAAAAAAGAACCGAAGAATAAGCGGTAATGCGTTTTTTAACAATCAAAAATATAAAGACCAGTCGGTACATGTTTTTGAATATAATATTTTGACAATATATCAAACATATCATAAAAATTAAAAACGTAAATTTTTTTCTTATTCCTATCTGTGTTTGTTAATTACGCCAAATAATCACAAAACATGTAATTCTAAATCTACAATTTTTTATTATGTCTAGAAACATAAAAACAAATTTGATTTACTTTGAACCGTATGAAACAAATCTCAATTTATAGGACAAATAAATCTTTATTGTAGAATATTTAACATAAGGGCTAAAAAAAATATTGGAATCAATGGAACATCATTTCCATTTGTTTCTGTTGTAACAATTATTAAATTGTATTTTATCTTAACTATACTTGCAATTGTACGTGCGTTCATACTCGCTTATAAAGTTGTAGCTATATCTAAAAGATTGTATGACGCTTAAAAGTATCATATGATACAAGATGCTTGATGTGAGTTTTTTTAGTTTTGCCTTTTTTTCGGTCTTCATGCCTCCTAAGATGTTGCGTGCACTTATATATGACGTGTGCTTTTTGAGTTTACATCTTTACAACAGGTACCGCAATCAGAAAAAATCACCTTGCTGTAGATAAAGCCTATCTGCCACATTCGAAACACAAACATAAAGCTAGCATGCAAACGAACATAAAAACCTCTAGCCTATTGCTTTTTTTCTGCAATCTAATTTTCATACGAAAATTTTCAATCAAAGAAGAAAACTTAAGGGCGTATCTGGTTTGGTCAAAAACAGTTTTTCAACAAACAGTTTTTGACGAAAAACAGTTTTTATTCAAATTAGGCAAAATTTTTTTTACTGTTGAAACATGTCAGGACATGTTTTTGCGATGAAACAGGAACTTTCCCAAAAGTTTTAAAAACAGTTTTTCGTCAAAAACTGCTTGTCAAAAAACTGTTTTTCGTCAAAAACTGTTTTTCGTCAAAAACTGTTTTTCGTCAAAAAACTGTTTTTGACCAAGACAGACACGCCCTAAAACTTGACAATTATTTTTACTTTGCGTTTCTAGTATAAAATAGATGTTAGTGCATTCGTAATTTTACCAGATTTTTTAAATATACTCATTTTTCTAAAAAATTCGTTTTTTGCTGTGCTTTGAGCATAAGAAATAAACGCAGCAAAAGAAAGAAAAAAATTATCAAACAATTTTTTGTTATTCTCTGCTTTTGGTATTTGCCAAAAAACCTTTTTTTTTTGCTTTTTTTCACCTTTTTTATTGCAAGATATTTATCAGGTGCTCTAAAGAAACGATTAAAAACAGCTTTTCTGTTTAAATGGTATTAAAAATGTCCTCTTGTAAATGAGTTTTACATATCTTTACATTATTGACTAGTAATAGGTGCGTTTTATGTATGCAGTACACCTTTGATATTATTTTTGCATATAAAAAATATATAAAAACCAATTATTCACTATCTTTTTATTATTGAATTTTTCTGGCACAATTTGCGATTTAACTTAAATATGATCTATAAATTTACGCAATAATCACGGCAGATTTTTCTACAAACCGGCTTTGATATGTTTAAAACTACAACTTATTATTTAGAGTCTTTACGCCTAATTTTTTCGTCCAGGAAATGTAATTGTTGCGTCTTGTTGTACACAAATTTTGTAAAATACACTATTAGTTTTTGAATGCATCAATTTTTGCTTCTATAAGTCACTATTTTTTTTTGTATGCTTTATGCATAGATCCTTGACCCAGACAAATTTTTCTAAAGATCAAATGTCATAAAGAATTCCTTATATTGTATTTTACGTATAGGTTGACTTATACGTAAAATTTACTTATAAGTAAAATATCGTATATACAAAAATTTCAGGGGGTTATTTTTATTCAAAGTACTTATATGCGAGTTTACGTATATACTTAAAATGCAAAAATTTATTTTATAATGCAATAAATTGCAACAAACACAAGACATAAGCGTTTTGTCAACAGCAGATGCTTTTCTAGCTGTTTTTCTTTTTTTAACGTTATATAAGAGTAATTTTTTTTTTGGCGACTTGTACGAAAAATCCTAGACTAGCTCAAATTGATTTTTGACATGACCACGCACAAAAAAAAACATAAAAAAAGTAACTAGTAGTAGAAAGTGCAAAAAGATTATTGTTTGTTTCATTAATCTTAAAAATAATAAAAAAAAACATCGACTCTAATTTTCTTAAAAAGCGCATGTTTAGGCAATTTAAAAACACATCTATACGCCATCTTTAAACGTGTATGGTTGCACAGTCTATTTAATCCACTATGCTTTTCTAGTATAAACTTATGCATTAAATGTTTGCGTAACTTTATTATTATTAAAATATTTATTTATGTTCGGAAGTGCTAAAGGCTTATATAAAAAATATTGGCGATACAATAAATGTTTACTGCGTAAAAATTGGGCATTGTACCATAAGAGGGCCTTTATGCATTGGGACAGTATTTTAATTAAAAACAATCTAATACTTTAAATGTTTTACCGCTCTCTGATGCCTTTATGTATTTTTAAAAAAGAACTTACGGTATACCTTGTACTTTCCTATCACTTTGATGCACTTGAGTTACTTCTTCTTGTTCTTTTGTTGTAATGGACATGTGGGATATAAAATTGTTAAAAGAAAATCTGTATTGAATGGGTACTCTTGGCACTCTGGGGGTCCGAAAAACTGCTATGCTTTTTCCTTTACCTCATTCTAAGTAAAGTTACCAGGAATATCACAGAAATGGGTAATGTGAACGCAGCCTTAGACTAAAAAGGCACGAAAGTACTAGAATTTATAGGTATCAAGAGCAATTGAATCAAGTTTCGACGTTGCTTGCAACCGGGCAAATACTTCAACTAATAGATAAGGATTTGCGTAAGGAAAAAGAGGTTATAGCGCCAAAGACGCAAAATTTAAAAACAAGCAATCAGGTTATAAGCCGTCATTATAAATTAGTAGACAGGTGCCAGAAGAAAAAGGCAAAAAGACATTTTTAAAAATGTGCAGGGCTGGAATTAAATTCCACGGAAACAGTCAAAGTCATTTAGTCATCAACGGTGAAACAAGGTATGAAATATTCATCTGGGCAAAGATGTATTGTTGTGTTTATAAAGATAAAAAAATGTTTTCAAGTATATTTCTTGCTGGAAGGGCTGTAAAAACAGCACAGTGTATTGTTAAGCATTACATCCTATGGTTTGATCTGCTACTATAATCCCTTATACATCATTATCTAATTAAACTTATCTTTTAACCAAATGGTCTGCAATAGACAAACTCCGCAACTCAAGCCTATCAACCACAGCATCACTGGAATAGTGGCTAATAACACCACATTATAATCAATTTTACTAGTAGTCTAACGCAAAAGCCTTAAATAAAATTTGAAAAAATGGTAAGTTAAAGTAATTTTTGCCTTTAAGCTCCCTTTGAATGTTCTAAACTTACTTTTTTCGGTGTGCTTTTTATGTATGTTGGCCTTTTAGTGATATAAAGAGGCAACCCAAATGGAGTTTTATCACAAAATCTAGATAAAAAAACCCTTTTTAATTTGCATTTCAATTGCCTTTATACTGAATTGGGTGATATTTTAGTTTTGTGTCTTTGAATAAATTTTTTACATTCATTACTGGTGCTACTTACAGATTAATTTTTTAAGTTTTAGAAAACCTGTTATACGAAATACCACTTTTTACTATAGTAACAAATAAAACGCTATAAACGTAGCTTTAGGCCAGAAATCATGAATAATCGCAAATTTTTGTAGCTTTTAATTGCATTTTTGGTTCCCCTTATTATACAACAAAACAAAGAAAAAGCTACCCATAAGCAAAAAGACTGTAGTTTTTTATTCAAAAACGTTTTTCTTTTGTATGTATATTTTTTTATTAATAACGATCGTATTTATTGTTTTTATATTGTTATTCTCTTAAAAAAATTGTAGATCATTTTATTAAGGAGGTATAGAGAGAAATGATACTGAAAAACAAGAAATATAAACATAAAACATTGAGTACACAAACGTGATTTAAATAAAAGAAAGCACAATATTTGATGTCTCTTTAAATAGCAAGACAATTTTTTTTGGTTGTTTTCTATGGTGTAAACATTTTACGAGATGTGAATTTTTATACAAATCTTCCATTTATAAAGAGGTCAAAAAATTGGAAGAGTCTATTATTTTTGACATAATAAAGTTTTTAAACTCTCAAAAAACTACAAAAAATACCAATATATTATTTACGGGTTTTCTCTATTTGATGCCACTTTTTTGCTACGTAATAACTAGGGCCCGGAATTTTGCCGGGTTTTTTTACAAAAAAAACCTGGCATTCACTTGGTAAATTGCCGGTAAAAATGCCGGTATTGTTTGCCATCTTTAAAACGTACTCAATGGCTATAAGTGCGACAAAAATTGACTTTTAATAAGTTGGTGCTACGCATAATTAAGATTTTGGTTTACATTGCTAAAAAATACTTGAAACAAAAAAATAAAATAAAAAATAAATTTTCATATAGACGCATTTTAAGCAACGCAAAATTTGTTCTTTAAAAGAAAATGTAAAATAAACTGTAGCGAAACTTGTTCTTTAAAAGATTATTGGAAGAGCCATTTAAAAATAATAGTTAAAAAGTTATACACTTTTATTTTTATTTTATATAGTAACATGTCTAATTTCAATCTAGGTTTTCGACTTTTAGACCCTGGTAT
>JAQFYM010005480.1:0-13239 GCA_034694785.1 Agrenia bidenticulata
TGCTTAGGTTTTTATATTTTTTGTTATTATCTACCTTATATTTTCTTTATACAAAAAGTTCGTAAGTTAAAAGGATTTGAACTCATGCCGTGATGTGTAAGCTTTGAAAAACACTTCATACCGTTGCTAAGAATACTTTACTTTCCTATCAAAAAGGGATTACACAAAAAAGAATTAATAAAAAAAAATGAGAGTTGCTATAAAAACCCAAATTAAATAAAATCAAACAAGTTCAATACTGAAAAACAGGTCACAGAGTAATGCAGCAACCGGCAGGTATTGCAATAAAAGATGGCATCATATTTTATCGTACTTTTAGCGCGCATTATTTTACGCAAAAAATACGTATATTATAAATTATTATGTAAAAAATTAAATCAGCAAATGACATAGGGTAAATATGTAATACAAAAAAGACCAAGTAAGCCTGTCTTTTTGCATTTGTTTGCGCTTTTGCATATACTGTATATATTTTATGTATTTTATTTATACTCGGCTTGGTGCATTTTGCACCAAACGAAAAACAAAAAGCAAAAAAAAAAGGGATGAGCACACTGTCAGAAGCATTGACAAGTACAAAATATCTTGAAAAAAAAATACCGAAACAAAAAAAAAAATATATATATACAAAAAATTACGCAAATCGTCAGGAATATAGAATAATGCTTAAATTTTTGGTTTTACAACATTGTCAGTATTAAGGATACTTTATGGGCTTGGACTTAGTAAAACATGCGTTGATCTATTTTGCGGCGTTGCTTTTTTTTGCGCCCCCTCGTTTTCATCTGACAAAACCTTATACTAATACATGATCGTACATAAAATTATATGCAACACTGACGATACATACCCTTTTTAACCATTCGGTTGTCATTTAGGCTTATCATTTTTTTCCTAACTCTGACCCTACCCCTAACCCTACCTTAAACCCTACATTTGCAGCATGTTATCGTGTTAACGCAGTCTTCCTATGTGTTGTTTTTGTTATTGTTTTTTTTGTTGTTTTTTGGTGTTTTTTTTTCGCTTTTTATTCATTTTTTTGTGGTTTTTTTTTATTGTATTTTGTGTTGATTTTTTGACTGTTTTCTTGGTTTTTTATTACTCGCTTTTTTATGCGTAAGGGCAAAATGCACCTTCGATGAAAAATGCACCAGCCGATATGCATTTTTTTTGCTAAAATAAAACAAAAAAATACAATGAAATGCAATTTTTTCACTCGTTTGTGCTTGTTTTTAATATATTTATGCCTTTAACTTGTCAATCTATCTTTTCCGTTTTGCTTATTTTTCAACAAGGACGAGAAAATCAGCTTTTTTTTTGCGAAAATTGAATTTTTTTATTTGTAAACAAGTTGAATGCGTTTCGGTATGCTTGTAGTGTACAATCTCTGACGAACTAACTGGCTACACGCTAATGCCAATTAATTTAAGTTGTCTTATTAAGTTTAATCAAGTACATCTCTCGTGTATTTTTTTTTCTGCACATGCATAAAAATGCGCATTTTTTTTTAATTTTTATTCGTTGCTACTGTAATAGAAAAAAAAAACAAAATTTTACAAGGTACTATTTTTAATACATAGCTAAGAAGTTTTAGATTACGTTATTACTAGCAGTGATGTAAAACGTAAAACTTTTTAGAAAATTACTACAGCAGAACTGCATTTACTAAATTAAAATTCAAACATTATATACAAATTATAACAACAATGTTTTGATAAAGTGTTAAAAATAATTATTGTAAATATGACGGCCGTTTATTGTATACTTTCATTTTTTTGTGTGTGGAGAAAAAAGAAGCGTCGTTTGTAAAGAGTCAGCCCACTTTTCGTTATGTTTTGGAGCTTATTAATTTTGAGCTTCTTGTACTCGCATAAGTCTATCGCAGAAAACACAAAAAACTGTATGCGATCGATGAAAAACAAGCAAAATATATCACATTAGTTTCGACGGTAAAAAAAATTTTGCACAATACATTACTATAAGTAAATATGACAAAAAGACTTGCAATTATTGGGTATGCAAATTTTACACACAACCTTTTATGTAATACCAAAAATAAAAAAAATATTCTTGAGCGTCAGCATACCACTACGGTAATAGACGCGCAATCAAAAAACCATACATTATTCATGTTTCTAAAATGCGCCTATATAAGCAATTTAGTAAAAAGATACAAAAATGTAGGAAGTTCTTTTGTTAAAAAACAAATTACAGATTCTTTCTTATTTTTATCATACTCGATGAGTTTCTTTTTGTTATATGACCAAATGAAAAGTATTAAATAATTATTTGCAAAATTATAGGATTATTTTTATATCGAGGTTATTAAATTTTTAAAAAAAAACAAGAAAAAAACAATAAACGTTTTAATGTACTAACTATACATAAAAGCATATTTTAAAAAAACCTACTTGCATTTACTGTACTTTTATATGTTATATTTTATTGTTTACTGCTTATTTTGATTCAAAAAAAAGTTATTATAAAATTTGCAATACATACATGTTGTTTACATATATATTTTCAGTTTTTTTGTAGTTTAAACATATTCAATGCATAAAATACATGTTTTAAACGGTCAAAATTTTATTAGAAAAGTATATATTGCAGATAATGTTCATAAAAACTATAGTCGAAAAAAAAATATGGCAGAGTACATATAGCAAAAAATCCACTACATTGTTGTAAATAAATGTCTTTTATGCAATAAAAACGTATTAATATATAGGCTCAATTAAAAGAAAACGTAAATATATATTATAAATTATTTTTAAAATCATATTGTATAGTACGAATGGTTTCAAATATATCTATCGTTGTTTAATAGGCTATGCGACTTTTTTTTTGTACGTCTTTATGGGTAAGTAAATGGTAATTTACCTTAGCTATACCTGTAATGTAACAAGGAGTGTTATTTTCAAATGTATTAAATATTGAGTTTTTTTGTGTTCGTATACATGTTTGCGGCTATAAACAGTTTATTGAGTATATACGGTACCTTACTATACATACATTAGTCACACTAGGAAAAAATAATGCACACGTAAATTATATGAACATTAACATGTATGCAGTCAAATATATACCCAGTGCAATCACGAACGATAATGAGTCCACTTGCTTAGTACGTGCTAGCATTCCCTTTATTATTTTTTTTTTCTTTCTGTTTTGCGTATCTTAAAATTTTTCCATAATGTAAAAAAGTGACCCGATAAAAGGGCCGAAAAAAGGGCCGAAAAAAAAAGAGCCGAAAATAAAAAAGGGGCGAAATTTTAATGGGCTAAAACCAAAAAAGTCCAAAAAAAAGGGCCGAAAATTAAAAGGTCTAAAAAAATAAAATGGCCGTACAAATTAGGCTGTTTATTTTGATTTGGTCTAAATAATTTTTAGATCTTTCAATAAAAAGCCCTTTTTGTTTTGGACCTTTAGGTTTTTACCTAGTAAAACTTCGTTTTTTTTATTTAAGTTTCGTATTTTCGGCCTTTTTATTTTGGCTCTTTTATCCGGGGATCCTGAAAAAAACCCATATTTAAAAATAATTTATGTCGCAAAATTTTACTACAACTATTGTTTTCTCGTTTTAACAATTGAAAACGAACAATAACGTGGGCAAACATTTCTTATACGAACACAAACCATGGAGAAAAAAATCAAGTGTATAAGTTTGTTGCAAATAAAAAAAAAAGACAAACTGTATTTTAATATTCGCTTATTTTTACAAAGACTTCTATTGACATACGTCAATAATTATGTGTAAAAAAATACGAAAAAAACGGAATGCTGGCACAAATTGTATATGCGGACTAGAGGACAAGAAATTTTTAAAACTGCATTTTTGTTTTGCAAATATTTTTTATTTACGATAAAGTTGTATTTGTTCCTATGAATGACAATGTTGAAAACAACTTTACAAGCGTTACGGCGTTTATTATAATACGAGTACAGCTTTTGCACGTTTATGGTGCGGGGTAATTTATACATATCCGAGCTCAAAAACTCTATTAATACATATTCCATTTTAAACTCATTACTACTAGTTGTTATCCTAACAACTTAATGCTTATAATGAGTAAGACACAACTTAAAAAATGTTTTAGTAGGATTTTTGTTTTTTGCAACTGCAAAACAGGAAACTGTAATATTCAAGATAAACAGAGATGCAAATTTTCTGCCGCAAAAAACATGGCACTTCTTACTACAAGTATGCCTGTATAGCCAGTCTGTTATACTTTAAAGTTTTCTGCTTTTAAAAGTATTTGTTTTACAAACTTTAAAAATAAACGAATGTCATCTTTGATTATCTGGGGTTAAACAACGCAAGTGCAGTTGAAAACGAATTTATGTGTTAATATCATTTCATTCTTGATAAACGGTTTTTTTACATAACAGTAATAATTATTAACTAAGGTTTGCAGTTTTCATTGCCATTCAGAATAATAAAAAATTATTTTTCTATTATTTTTTGTATAATCAGTCTGTAGTTTTACATCAGTGCTTTATGGGAACCAATCAAGTAAAACTAATGTATTTTTGTGCCATTGAACAACGTTTTTTTTTTAATTTTCTTTTTTTCACGCACTTTTTACCAAAAAAAATAAAAAGTTGCGAAATGTAAAATTAAACGTATTCATAGTTAACAATATAAACTGCGTATAAAGCAAAAAAAAAATATGTCTTTGGCCCCTACAACATTTTTTCTTTTGGTTCTAGCATAAAACTATTTACCTATTTTATGAATTTCAGTTAGTATTCCAATAAAAAACTGTCGTGATCCGTAACTACATTCACGAATATATTCATACTACATAATACGACAATCGCTTTTTTTGTACGTAATATAAGTATTTTGTGCTTTTTTTAGACATTTTTTTTTCTCCGTTTTCTGCCAAAAACCTTTAAAAACACTACAAACTCACTACGGTTGAACCGTCGTTGCAAAATAAATTTTGTTCATTTTAAGATTATAAAACATGATTTTTCGAGTCTATTGTACAGTAATACGTTATGATTTGTATTTTAAGTAATTTTTCTGCTGCATTTTTGTGCCTTTCAGTAATATATTAAACACTGAATGCGCTACCGCGTCTTTATATAAAGAAAACAGAGCTTCGTTTAAGCAACCTGCTGTTTATCATGACATTTTCTGTTTTTTTAATAAATAAAAGTAATGATACAACTTTACCAGATGGATTTTCTAGGATATTGTCATAAAGGAGGTTTTTTTATTTTGTTATTATTTATTAAAATAAAAGAATAATAGCGTTTTTATGATATCAATTGTAAGTTGCGTTCTTTTATGTGTATGTCATAAGTATAACACTATGAAACTTCTTATTATTCATACACTCGTCAAAGGCATATTTTCAAATATCTTTTTATTTACTGGATCATCTAAAGGATTATATTTTTTACAACCTAAAATCACGGTTTGTAGCCACTTTTTTGCGAACCTATTTTTATACTCTCTGCGTGACATGAAACTTTTGGAGAGCAATTTTAGGGGATTCAATTTAATAAAGGGTAGTTTTTTTGTGTTTTTATTTAATAAAAAAACAGAATACCAGCATTTGCGTGTTTTCAAATGCTAGTCGCGTCTCTGGCAGGTGTATTTATATACTCAAGTATATTACAACTTTTTTACATCTATATACTTATCAAAGGCAAATTTTTAAATATCTTTTTTTCCACTGGATCATCTAAAGATTCATATTTTTAAACCAAATACAGTCAGGTTGTGTAACCAAGGGCGCATATCCCGGGGGATAGTTTCCCGGGATTTTTTATTTGCAAATAAAAGAATACTCGGGTACCCAAAATATTTCTCGTAAATTTACATTTTGTAAAAACGATTTCTTACTTCACTTTTATTTTAAATCAAGATTAATTGCATTTTTTATACAATTTTTTTACGTAAGCAATTTAAAAGCAATTAAATTGCAAAAAAAGTCATCAACCTCTAATAAAACATGTTTAAACAAAGTTTACACGTTATTACCTGAGAAACCTTTTCATACTGTTTTCACGTCCATTTTTTATGACATAGTTTTAATGTTAGATGCATTATACTTAAATCATTTTAATTCTAAGAAGTAGCTTGTAATTCACTTGCTTCGAGCTTTTACCGCTCCAATTTATATTGCGCATATTAATATATATTTAAGCGTTTTTTTGAGTATAATTTTTTTGAGTATAATTTTTTTTTACAAACATACTTATGTTTTAATATATCCAAATATAAACTTGAAAATGTAATTCGGGTATTTACAAAAAATCAAGAGTTTAGATAACTAAAAGAGTACCTTTTTTACGTCGTTTTTCGACTTTTTTTTTAATGTTATTTTATGTTTTCTTTTTACTTGAAAAGACATAATTCTAGTTTTTACTTAAATAAAAAATGTCATAAAAATTTTCTAATCTAATATTATATATATTTTTAGAATTAAAGCATATATACAAAATCTTGTACTAAAAAAACACAAATCAGCATTAAACAAGCAACAAATTAAAAAAACATGATAATATACCGACTAATATTTTGCAAGTAAAAAAAACTTCATACGTATTTAAATGTCTTTCTTACAGTGGAAAGGTAGCAAAGCATTTTCTTTTAACTTTTTTGTCTTTTATAAAAAATAATTTAATGCCATTTTGTTTTTTTCACATAGTTACAAAATGTTTAAAAGTAAATCTTATTAGTACCAAAAAAATTACAAACAAAAAAATCTATTTACATTTTTAGTTAGTAGCTTGTGCATATACGAGGTATGATTTTGTAAAGCTGAAAATATGCAATATGCGACCATCAATTACTTGAGAAAATAATAAAAATCCGCTTTTTTATAGAACGATCAGTATTAAAATTTATAATAACATTTGTTATCATGGTTTTGTTTTTTACAATACACGAAAACCTGCACTATACAAACAAATTGCATTTGTCGACAATCAGTGTACATAGAACTATATTGCCACCTATATTTTATATAGAGTCCAAAAATCATCCGGGTGAAGTATGTCCATATAAAAAAATAAAAAACAATATTTGTAAAATACCTTTATCGACAGGCATCAGGTTTTTTTTGATTTTCCCAGAAAATGCTAATTGTGACAGGTATTCGCACATTAAATATTTTTGATTTTAAATTTTCTCTTTACCCATAAATGCCAATAAAAATACAAGAAACACAAGACAGAAAAATATATTACTCAGTAATGTTAAGAATTTACAATACAGATCGTACGCATACTTCAAACTTGTGTGTGTCATACTTGTTTCTTTTTATAATTTATAAGTTACACGCAATGATCGTAATATAATTGTATGATTTGTATTATATAAAGGCTTCGAAGACAAGAAGCGGTTTATAAAGAGCACAAGGTAAAAATAATAGTACGTAAAAATACAATCCGGATGTTATCGAATCCTGAGGATGATCCGGAGTAATTTTTATATCTCGCGAATAGTTTGAGGGGTCACATTATTCGATAACTAATCAAAGCAAACACATACTTTTTTAATTGTTTATACAACAAAATACGTTCTATATATATACAATATATAAATGCAACTGTTGTATATTTTATACTTACTTTTATTTATTTCACAAAAATTATGTATAAAAAGATAGAAATTGATTTTTCATGCAGTAAAATACATAAACTACAAAAGACGAATAGATAAGATTTAGTTTTTTTTTGGTAAATGCAATTAACCCGTATAAAAAAGCATCTACGCATTTACAATTTGTATTTATTCATAAAGAATACATAAAAATAAAAGCCCTATTGTACAACTTTTTATATTTTAGGTATGATGTATTGGCCTTTTTAGTTGTATTAGCTTATTTAACACAGCAACAAAAAACAAAAATTTCATAATTTATTTTGTATTTAAAAACAAAACTGAAAAGTTTTAAGTGTATTTTGCAAGACCTTGACAGAAATCCGCGCATTCATTTACAAAAAGGAAACGTTTTTTAACAAAATTTTTTTAATATAAATATAAAAAAAAAGTATTTGCATTGAAGCAGCTTTTTATTACAAGATTATTTGAAAGACATGCAATTCTATACAAAAAAACAACTTGAATAGAAAATTCCTACAACTTGTCTGGTTCCCTGCAAACCCTGGGTTACTCGCCATAAAACCATGAATAAAAATCTGCCATTTTGTTGTTAAATACAACTGGTACACGGGGATGGAGGTCTTTTTGCAATTATATTTTTTTACACCCTATTTTCATACTCTGTGCGTTTTAATTACTTGGTCAAATCTTCAATTAAATATCTGATCCTCAACAACTAAACCATCAGATTCAAGGGCTGTAATTGTTCACGGAATATACGAATATTTATCGACTTTTATTTTTCCTGTCGGAGCTTATATAGTGAAATATTTTTTATTGTTTATCACGCTTTTAATTTTGTTTATTTATTGCATTTTGCATAATATGATAATTGAATTGAAAAAAATTGTCATAATGTAAAAAGGTTATTTATCTTGTATTAACTGAATTTTGGATACCCAAATAGGAGAGTTTCTGCAAAAAGTTTCTTGTTTATAAGAATTATTTTAAAATGCGGATGTTAATAATTTACATACTTTTTTACTATACGAAAGAAAAAAGCAGATGATTCTACACAGGTTGTTTATGCCGTGACACACATGTAATGTGTATATAATCAGGGAATGCATCATGTTATCAGTTTATTCCCCAATGCTACACATAAGGCCTCTGCAACACTTATTTATGCTTACAAATTATTTTTTGTTGGGTGATTTACTATGTATGTTCGTAAATTTTTTTACAAATTTTGTCATAAAGCGTATCAAAAGCACTGCTTTAAGCACAAAAAAAGTAGCAAAAAGTAAAAGTTATTTCGATTCTAAAACTGAAAACTCGTTTTTTAGTATATTTACTATATTTTTGTCCTTGCGATCAGGGGCGCATTTACTCAAGTAGTATGGAACGCAATCGCATCGTGTTTTATCCGTTTTTTGACATAGTACATTTTTGGCAATATGTTTGTTATATAATGTGTATTTGAATATAGTCGTTTGTCGGAAAGCCCAGTCATATAATCAGTTAATTTTACGTTATCAGTCTTTGTAAACGGTAGGTTACACTTAACCATCTATGGATTTAAACGTACATGCCTTAATCCTTTCATTGACGCAGTGGTACTTTTAAATATAATATTTACAATTTAGGGCGTGTTCACTTCTTTACCTATAGGGTTTTGTAAAACCCATAAGGTTTTTGTTTAATAACCCCAGGGTTTTTTATGTTCTTTTTTACGCATATTAGAAAAAAAATTCCCCTATGGGTCGACCCATGTGGAAAAAAAAAATTGACCTTTAGGTTGCTTTGACCTATAGGTTTTTTAAGTCCACACAAAAAGCAAAAACCCCCATGGGGTTTTGCAGAAAACAAATAGCTTAAAGCATATAATTACGAGGCACAAAATTTAGAAAACTAAAACTCTACATAATAAAAATTTACAAAATAATTGTGTAATAGAAAAAAAGTTTTCCTATCTACATGGTGTTTTTTCTCTAGATGAAAACCCTATAGATAGAAAAAGAAAACACGCGAGAGTGTTCTTTTATACATAGTGGTGCATTTTATACCACTCAATTACCCATCTTAAATGTGAAATGTATAATTAAATCTTGTACATGTATTTAAAACAATTATCTTATTCAATAACTAGGCATAATAATGACTAATATTTAGCATGTGAATTTTTGACTCATTTATACCTTTTGTTAACAATTAAATGGTAGTTGCGGCGTATCTGTCATAAAACGTATAGTAAAAATATGTTTAAAATCCCTGATGTTAAAGGGATTACGCGAACTCAGATAAAAAATCTACCTATGATAACAAAAAAGGGACAGAAGTTTTTTATAATAAAATAAATTTCATTTAATTTACGGGGATTCCCCGCAAAATCCCAACCTTAATCTAAAGTGAGAACGACCATATAACCGCAAAATACTGCAGTTTTTTTTTGGAACACGGATTTTTTTTAGGGATAAAGACGGTTTCTGCATTTTAAACTGGAACCGGGTCTAAAAATCCGGCCGGACTCAGACACCTTGTGTAAAATGTATTTTCTAGCAAAAAACCTGGATTTCTCGGGTCCGGCCGAATAATCCAGCCGGAGTTTGTGTGACAAAAAATTTTAACTTTTCGATGCATACTAACAACAAGATTAATGCATTTTGTCAACAAAAGCCTATACGTTTACAAGTTTTTTTTCTGGGGTTTTCCACAACGCCGCTAATTTTTTGCAAATGTTAAGTCGTACCTTTTTTTTGCACTAAGTATATTTATATGCAAGGTAAAATGTGTAGATAAAACAGTATGTACCTGCTTTTAGTAGCCAGATTTGTACTTAAACCGACTTTTCTTTTATTTGGTTTTTTTTTTAGTTTTACTGGTACAAAAACAAAGCAGCAGCATAATTCTAGGCTGAAAATTAGAGTCGATCGCACAGAGTGCACATCATTTGGTTACAATAATCGGACATTTTTTACAAAATTTATAAAATAATTAGCGCAAAAAAAAACTAAATTATTGTAACTCGAAATTAGTCCAAAAACGATCTTTTTCGATTTGATTGTCTTCTATATTAACCAATAAAAGAAATCAAAACTAGATGAATTTGGGTATAAAACTATAGCGCAACTTTTTTGCATTGTTATATGTTATTGTAAAAGCTTAGTTTTTGCGTATTCAAAGTACTCATGGGAAATATATTATACTTTAAAATGTTGTATTACGCAAAAAAAAAGTTTTATTGTACAGCTTTTTCGCATAGCATGACAAAATCACAAAATAAAGTAAATTTGCAACTGACCTGTTAAGTAATATTTACTTGTATGGACTTGTTAATACACTTTGAAACAAAAAAAAATCTACTGTTTTAGTATATGGTTAATGTTTTTAAATTACTTTACACTAAACTTTTTATGTATTTATATAAAAATATAAAGTATTTTTTTAAAATAAAAAAAGAAGGTAACGCTGTAGTTTGAAACTAATTACTGGTATATCTTCAACTTTATTTTGTCCTATATTTACCCTTACAAATACAGTTTAACAAAAACTTGCAAACGTTTAATTACAAAAGTTTGAAAAATATGTAATCACTGTCTTTTACAAATTATTTGTTTTATTAATCTTTATTTTAAGTAATTGAATTACGAACACTCTGTTTTTTTACATACGCCGGAATTTTTTTATACTCAATATAGTAAAAGGAGGTAGTAGCGGTATAGTTGGTTATGGTGTTTTACTTGCTGCACTGAATGCATGCATCTAGGGCACAAATTTACAGCCACATTAGGTATGTATTGTTTAACGCGCAAAATCTGGCATTTAAAATAAAAGTCAGACTTTAAATTTCCTGTATACATAATGCGTGTCGTGTGTCAGACTCTTTTTGTATAATTGAACTATATTTGGCAACATGCATGTAACTGTACTTTGTAACTAAGGGTCACAATAGTTACAAAACACATGTAAAACGTAAAATTTGCGCGAACATGCAAAAAAAGTAGAATTCAGTTTTTAATTATTATATGCATAATATAGATATATGCAATAAAATTAAGGTTGTAAAACTTGCATACGCATACTTCTACAATACATCTACCCTTTTAAACATATTTTATAAACACAACTACTTATTAAAAACTGTTTATAACTTAGAAATGCATCAGCATTTGAAACCAGATTTATACACTAGCAGCATTACTAAAGGGCCATTTAAGCGTTGCTTATTTTATTAGAAAAATAGTTTGCATATGTGTATAACATTGAAAATGTGTAATGAACTGCAAAAAAAGTTTTACATTATTTAGATAAAGTAAACATAAAAAAAGCTATTATGAAACTAAAAAGTATATAGTACAAATAGAAAAAGTTAAATTACCTATATTTTTTGCATTATGATTGTTGAAAAAAATAACAAGTTACTAAGTAAAAAAAAAACTACCGAAAAACACGTTTTTTGGCTTTGGGCGGCTATACAATAGGTTTAAACGGCCTGCTATATTTTTATACTTTATTAAACCATTAATTAAATTACAGCAGCTCTTTAGTGTTGTACAATTCCATAGATAGCTTGTTATGAGTATAACTTTAAAAAAAGTTGTTAAAAGTTCGCCAAGTTTTTCACCTAGAAGTTGAGATTACTACGATAAATACTTTTACTATGACAAAAAAGACATTTTTTAAAACCTTGCTTGATCGTGGCAACTCACATTTATACAGAAACTAAAGCCATGCTTGTAAAAGCACTACAAAAAAGTAATATGATGACGCTTACAAGTCATACTTTTATAACTTTTTTTAAAGATGGGATAACACAAATCAAAAACAAAATGAATTCGATCAAGAAGATTACACGCGTACATTGCAACTCCAAACCTACCATTTATCGTCATACCATGTAATTGTATATTCTTTATGTTTTTTTATTCTTATTCAAAATCATTTACGGGCCTCTTTTTTTCGTGTAAAAAAATATGGTACCGGACCCGGAATCCGACCGATTTGCATTTTTTTGACAAATCCGGTATCATACTCTAAGCTTTGAGGCCAAACCCGGCCGCAGATATTAGCATTTTCAGCTGGAATCCGGGTCCGATCAACCCCTTTTTGTATTACAAATATAATAGGTTGTATTATATCTGGTAGTATAAGCCTACAGTTCAAACCAAGGTATATTTTGTTCTGTATCTTTTTAGTTGATATAGTAGTACCTTGCACTCAGCATGGGGTTCGACAATGTTTTTTTTATTCCAAAAATACCCTTGCGGGTATATTGGCTAAAATAATATATGTAAGCATCTGGATGACCTATTTGCAATTATGTTTCTTTTCATTGCGCTTAAACTATGTTTTCCTAAAATTTTTACAGTGGATCTTATCTTTAGATAACTGTCTTATGCCTGCATTGTATTTCTTCTATTGATATTTTTGTCGTGCGAGGCAGAGCTGTATACCTTACTAGACAAATTTATAAAATAGATAAAAACGGGTGTTATCACGGCCTTAGGGTACAGTAAATACCCTAAGGTATTACAAATGCGTATATTAAACACACGAGACTGTTTTCGTGTCTTAGCGCATTCATAAATTAAAGGTGTAACTTTAGTACACAAGCTCCCATTTTGTTTTGTTTTTTAGTAATTTATTATATATGAACGCAAAATTCGTGTGAGTAA
>JAQFYM010005481.1:0-13233 GCA_034694785.1 Agrenia bidenticulata
CAGAATACATCAATTTTTCAATAAGAACCGTAATAATACTATGTCAAAAAGATATTTTTTGTAATTTATGGCAAAAACAACTACGGCTAGAAGTTTGAATTACAAAAACACTAATATAACAAGAAAGATAATATTTCTATCATTTAATAACTAATCGAACTATATTATGTATAAAAAACGCTGAATATCAAAATTATACTCGGTATACGGGATCCCGGGATCCCGTGTTATATCCCGGGATTAAAAAATCACGTTTTTTTGGTGCTATCCCGGGATCCCGGGATAAGAGTCCCTAGTCACCATCTTTTTTTTTTTAGAAAGAAGTATAAAGTGTGAAAGATTAGTGTTTTTACAATATAAAGTACAAGAGCCTATAATTCAAAACATTAATAAGCTTGCTGCAAATATTTACAGACTTACAAAAAGTGTTCTTAATTTAATTGTTTACAACGAAGCGATGTATCTGCATTTAAAAAAATTTAAACATTTTATACCAACACAATATGTCCTATTCGCTTTGGGCAGCGTTCTATTTGGTAAAAATAATGCCTATTTGCTCTGGGTAGCGTCATAGTTGGCTTGAAAATTCTCTATTCGCATTGTGCAGCGTCCTATTTGGGTTGAAAAATGTCGCAGTTGATATGGAACGTTAAATTTGGTTTGTGGAACGGCCTACTAGGTATGGAAAACGCTATTCTCGGTTTAAAAAACGTATTTTTTAGGTTGATGAACGGCTTAATCGGTTTGGACAACGTCTTTTTTGGTTTGGAAAACGTCCTATTTGGGTGTAAAACGTCCTATTTGGTTTGGAAAACGTCCTATTTGGTTTAAAAAAAAAACTTCCTCTTTGGTTTTGAAAGTGTCATATTTAAGTTGAAAATGGTATATAATACAGCATTTCATCTATTAAATAGGGTGACCGGGGATTTTAGACATGGCGTGGGAAAGAAATGTATAAGATAAAAATGATAAGAGGGAAATGCAAAAAACCAAAAAAAAAAAACAACCTTTAAATTCTTTTTAAAATTTCATCTTTAGTTGCCAACAAGAGTAATCTTTATGTCATATACCTAGTAAATTAAAGAAAAAAACATGTAAAAAACGTCTACAATTAAAATACGTTTTTGCACATACAAAAAAATTTTAATAAAGTATTGTACTTGTTCCTTTGCAATTTTTTGCATATATCATATTTTTATTCAATTTTGTATTCTTAAAAAACGTGTTGCATTTTTAAAGGTTTTTGAAATTTTTAATGCTATCTTTTTAATTATGTGAAAGTGTATTTAAACGCAATAAACAGTATTATTTACGCTTCTAAAAAAAAAAACATTTAATACCCTAGAACAATGTTTTTTAAGTAAGTAAGTAAGTACATCGTGTACATAAAAATTAAAGCAAATCAAAAAATCGCATTACCAGGGCAGGCCAAAAAATATAGTAATTTCTAATTATGGCCATATTTCTATGGCCATTATGGGGGGAAAAATTTTACATAATTGTTTATGCAAAAAAATTTATTTGTATTTAAAATATATAAATTTATAATCATGGTACTTCTAGCCAGATATCGATCCACACAGCCTCCAGTCCAGCTAAAAAGGCGTTGTTAACCATAAAATTGGTAGCTTATAAGCCTTTTTGGGTATGTTAAACAGATATATTATATTTTTGTGCAATTTAAAAATGTGTAACTCTTAGATTGAGGGTGTTCTGCAAACCGTTTTATACATTTTTGTATTTCTTGTATACCTATTGTGTCCAGATTTTTATTGTTAAAAAGAGCGAAAAAAAAGTACATTTTTTCTCAGAAAAAAATTAATAATTAAAAAAGGGGAAAAAATTGAACAGAAAAAATCATCTCTTTAAACCTTTTATTTACTTACATTTTTGACAAAAAATTGCAGTGAAAAAGTAAGTTTTTTATAGGGTTGCGTCTTGTTAAGATTTCATTTTTTTTTGACCTCAATTTTTATATGAATGAGAATATAGATACAAATTTAGTGACCTATGGGTTTTAAGCAATCGGTAAAGAAACTACGATCTCAAATTTAGATTTATTTTACTAGAATAAGTTCAAAAGAGCATCTTTGTAAGCTTTGGAATTCAACAATAAATAGTCAAGGACTCACAAACAGTCTATCAGTTCACATAAGAGCGTACCATAAATAGATAAAATTTGCCTATAGATGTTCTAATTTTATTGCGTAAACGAGGCCGAAAGATGTTTCAACGAAATAGTTATCAAAGAAGGGTTATCACTTAGCCTTGGAGACTCAAAATATTTTATTGCATATTTTGGCGCGCTATCGAAGGATTTCATGTAGCTTCAGCTAAAATTTACGACAAATATATTGCCAGAAATATATAAACAAAAACGTGAAAAATTGAAAAATACGATTAAAACAATTGATAACATATGTGCGACAACCGATACTTGGACATCAGTGGCTCAGAATTCTTACATGCGCATTGCATCACAGTTTGTCGATAAAGATTTTGTTTTTCCAAAATTTCAAATTGTTATAGTTTCCTTTCCGAAACGACACACATCAAACACATTCTCAAAAGATTTCGATCGTGCTTGACACATATGAAATCAGCCAAAGTACTATCATATGACTAAGCTCCAAACATACAAAGGCTTTTTCCAATACATAATATATTAGCAAAAAATGCTCCTCACATGCATTACAGCTTGTAATTGAAGGCGGGCTTCAACAGCCAGATATTGCAAAGATAACAAAAACTGTACGCGTAAGCGACGGGCACTTAAAACACAGCACGTCAACCTAGGGATTGCTTAGCGAAAGCAATAAGAATGCAACTTGAAAGAATTAAATTAGAAAAAGGACGTTGCTACAAGATAAAACAGTACCTTTTTTATGCTGCAAATATTTTACGAGTAGAAGAACCGTATCTATACAGTCCTGATATAGCAAAAGAAGATTTCGTTTATACAAGATTTATCAGATTATAGTCTTGAAACAATTGAAAGCATAATTCAAATTACGCCCCCTACGGTAAAGCTGGTAGAAATATGTTATCTGAATCATCCCCACAACATCCCTTATTTTGCCAATAATATCATGGTAGCAGCAAAAAATAATCAAGTGGAAAGATTAACACGAAATTCAAACTATAAATGCAAATTATACTATTATTATACGTAAATTACATAAGTAACAAAATTTTCAAAACATATATTTTGAAATGATACCAGCTATAGGTATATCGTCATATCTAGATAGAAGAACAAAAAATTTGGGTTCTATCATTTAAAGATTAAGGGATGGTAAAGAACATATGTGCAAATAAATTTAAACAGCCATTATATGTAGTACTTGAGGTCTCAGGAGAAACAAAAAAACCATAATCGATCAACGCTTTGGAATTCATATGAAGTAGAATTTTTTAACAATGATGAATGTGCCATGTATAAAGCACTACCACAAGGCAAGATGAATACATGTCCACTATTATTTAGCAAACAAAAAAGCACAAATTATTACTAATGGCACGACTTGCACTAAATTAGTTTGCATTCCAGGCTCAAGTGTTTTATCACAGCAAAGTTTTTTTCTGCGTCAGTGTGAAATAGTAAATGATATGAGATGGTATCTAGAAACAAGAAGTGTCGAGATGCTTTACAAAAAAAAATTATATATTGAATTTATATATAAAAAACAAGTAAAACTACAATTATACACGAAGAAAGATAATTATTCTTTGATTTGTAAACAAAAAACTATTAAAATAAAAGTAAAGAAGAATTGGCTTATATTTTATATTTATATCGTGCATTTTCTTCTTCGAAACTCTATTTTCATTGGGTATAAATTTTTTTCGTGTCTAATTTTTCGTAACTAAACATTGCGCAAATATTACTTGCTGGATCACGCTAACCATCCATCTGCATCCATTACGATATCTTCTTTATATTTAATATCATAAACCGTATTGATGGATCATCCATTCAACCTAACGCATGATGATAGCACGCCTCACATACGGTTCATTGTTCGCATAAAGACTTGAAATTATCCAGGTTAGTCGTAAGAGTCCTATTTGCGTGTATGCGTGTTTCTTTTCAGTCTTCTGTATCATCTGTATAATAATTTTCTTAATAAAGGGGTAAATAGAATCTAACCAAGATCTTAACCAAAAAAATCTTAACAAGATAAGCCCACGTTTTTAGTTACATGGTGTTTTTCGTGCACCTATATGGACATTCTTTTAATATTGACGTTTTAATCACACTTGACTTTTTATAAATTGAACTGATCGTTTTGCAATTGAAGGCGACATATGTGCAACATTATATATTTTTTTTACTATTTAACGTCAAATTCTAAGTCAATTTTTCCAGTTTACCATCAATCTTTACAAAGGGAAATAAAAAAACTTTTATAGAAGCTTTTTTGCAAAAAATACCCCATCTTATTAAAAACTAGGTTTCATAACATATAGACTTTTAAATTGAACTGATTTATATTGCAGTAACAACAAAAAATAGTTATATTACAAAGCTACAATTTTTGCATGTTTGACATGTTTAACTTGTATTTTAAAAAAGTTATAAACTAAAAAAAAATACGCCAAAAATACGTATAATGATTGCTATAACGTTACAAGGTCTTTTAAAAAAATTTCGACCGCAGATATAAGAAAAATCAACTTCTGCAAATACTAAACAATTTAAACTGAAAATAACTGTATTTTCTGCACATTTAAACAAAGGGTTTTTACGCAAAGCAATAGTTCGTACAAAAACGTAACATATAAACATTTTTACCTAAAAAAGACACACCGTTGTGTCGATTTTTTGTTTTCTACGTAAAAAAGTGCGCTTTATACACTGTAAATAGGAAGTCTTATGCAAAACCAATTTTTTAATGATGAAAAAAATAGAACTATATACTTTTTTTCATACGATGGCTACTTATATTTTAAATATCTAGACTTTTGTTAGAAAAAAAAGCGGTAATTGCACGTAAATATGTTGCTTTAAGTTTTTTCTCAGCGGGTGTTAAAATTATATTTAAAATGGACATTTTTGTAAAATTGTTTTTTTTTGAAATTGATTGTATAAAGATAAATATTGCATGCAATTATTCACAATTGTATCAAAATACGTCCTTCTAGTTATAAGTATGCCAAGGTTAAGTTTTAAATAGTCGAGCTTTATTTCAAATCGTCGAAGTGGTTTCAAGATGTCACTACTATACGTAAATCACGTCAATTATTAAGTTCAAGTCTACGGTTCTTCATGCATATCAAACCTAGTACTACAAAAAATCGGTTTTTTGGCGTATTAAAAACACACAATCTTGTAGTTTTTTTTTAAGATTAATGTTTATTTAGGTAGTGTTCACTTAGATTTCCTATAGGAATTTATACCCATAGGGTTTCATTTTGTTGCTTAAAAATATATCTAAAGTAGTATTTTTTAATTTATTTTGTATTTAATGCATGATGGTTAGTACAAATAATTCTAAAAAATATCTAAAATAAATTTTAAAGATAAAAAAAATAAACCTAAAGGTAATCCACCGAAAAGTGTTAACTTGTCTTAACCTAAAGGTTATTGAACCTGTAGAAATTTTTCTTCTTTTTTATCCTATGGGTCGACCCGCAGAAAGTTTAAAATTATTTTTTACCATATACAATGGCTTTTTTACCGATACAAAGCAACAGAGAATTATTCATACTCGCAATAAAAAAGAATATGTAGCAAAATTTTTTGTAACATAAAAAGAAAATACGTACAAGTTGCTGTTTGGGAAGAGATTGCAACAAAGCTCGGGTGCAATTCTAAAGGAGTGACTATGAAGACCAAATACAATTATCTGATAAAGATGTTCTAAAAGAAGAAGTTGATAGCTGGCAAGTCTATGACAGCTCGTGGTAAGTGGGAATCCTGCAATGATTTTGTAGATCGTGAAGCTGTGTGATCTAAGAAATAGCATATGGATGCATTGTCACGATTGATTTCATACAAGAAGTAATGGCACAGATGCATGCAAAGAAGACTGAAGAAAGTTGTATAAGCACATCCGCAGAAAAGAAAAACACAAGAGAGAAATATTTGCCACAAAAGATAACAAGATGACAAACAAGTTGGTACGTAATACATGTTTAAATGATTAGCGCAGCCAAAATGAAAGCAATATTTCTATTGATATTTTCAAAAAGAAAAGTGAGAATAGCATCGAAGCTGTTAAATATATTCAAAAACCCATTGCCAAAATATAATATAGCGCCTGACAGAAAGCAAGCTTAATAGATATTTTATTAGAATGCATAAAGAAAGATAGTCATGCAAAGAAGAATGCATTTAAAAGCGATGATAGAACATGACGATGATGTTATCGTAAGAGAAATAAGTAAACTGAAAATACAGCATTAATAGATGCTTGCAATTATTGCGAAAATTACATGAAAAAGGTAAATAAATAAATATCATAATTTAATCGTTGTGTTTTACCACAATTTTATTTTAATTTAACATATTTTAGCTGTCAGTGTTAGCACCTTTTTTTTTTAGATTAAGACCCTTCACAAAATCCTTTAAAATACGCGCGGTTCAAACATCAATGGTATAATTGTAGATATCAGATGCATCATAAAATAATTCACTTGTAAACTAATTGTTTCCTTTTGGTATTTTATGCCTGAATTTTTGTAACTTTGTCTTAAAAAACCAAAAAATCACTCAACTGAAATTCTTTGTGTGTTAATTTGTTTGTTGTGACTTGATTCTGCCAGGGTTGAAAATCCTTTATATGAAGTAACAAGGTAGAATCTTCGAGAGTATGCAGCGTTTCCTAAAATGTATAGTTGTTCGGTCTCATATAAGCAATTCTATGTGCTCTGTGCCCAACTACGTAGCCCAGACGCATCGTATACAAATGCGGTATGAGAGGAACCAAAAGTATCTGTAAAAACATATCGGATTTTTTAAGTTTGCACTTGCTAAAAAAAACTAAGCCGCGCTCTACTTTATCTATTTATTTATCGACCCTGGGAAAGAGTATTTTGTTTATAACGGACATTATTGCTTTAATTACATATTTGGTCCCCGTTTAATTACTATAATCTCTGTAAATCACTTTGCGTTATGTATATATTTCTCTTAATGGTAAACTTATTACTTCATCTATATGCTGCAATACCAAGTTTGTTTTTAGTTAGGTAAATTGTGTATGTTAGACGCCGAATTTTATTACTTTATAAAAGGTTCCTGAAAGTTTTCCTACTACCAACAAAACCAGAAAACAACATATATCATATCTTAAAATGTCTTTTTTTTTTCTTTGCAGTTGTTTAAAAAATGGGTTACTTGCAAATCAAAAGTGTCATTATTAAATCTAAAGACTTCACTAAGTTGTTTGATTTCCCCGTTTGTAAAAAGATACGTGAACCACGTCTTTGTATAAAAAGCTTGTTTTTCGCAAGGAAAGACCAAATAATATAATATATTATTATCTGCAAGAACAACTACCATTGATCTTTTTTTAGAGTTTATATACGGTAGTTAAAAGATCAAAAATCAAAAATTGAACACTTTTTTAGTTTTTACTTATAGGTTTTTTCAGAAAGGATTTTTCAGATTAACCTATAGGTCATCTTATTCCTATAGGTAAACAAGTAAACACGCCTTGTGTATTCTTTTGTGTTTTACGGATATCTATTTCATTGCGTTTATAAGAGTTTTTACCATTATTAATTGTGGCGCGCGCAGCGGGCCACCCGTGCGCAGCCCGCCCCCGGCCCAGACTAAAATGATAAGCAGAAAACGGATATATGGCAAAATTGTTGTAAGGTGGTAAATTTTATATATAAAAATATTTTTTTTTATAAAAATAACATATTTTTTGATTTTATGATTTTTCTGAAAAATTTTTAAAAATAATTCAAAAATATATAATTTGTTTAACTTTGGCAAAATATTGCTAAAAAATTTTTTTTTTCGCATTTTAGATGATGTTTTTGTTTTATTATTGCTTCTTTTACGTCTAAAAAAAGGGCTGGCTACAAAAAGCGCGCATCGCGCGCCATATTAATTACTTAATATTATATATTAATCATAAAATGAAATTACCCGGGCGTTTTTATAACAGCATTGTATTTATTTATTATAAAAATTATATTTACACAGTAATATATAAACAATCTTAATAAAGGTTTTCATATTAAACCTAAATGACAATCAGATGCAATAAAGCGTCAAAATATTGTAAATAACATATCAAATATATCTTTACTTATAAAATAATATATATATATGCTAAATTTTTTAAAAATTTAGTTCAGACTATAATATTTAGTAGGTTTCTAAACATTGGTTGCCATAATTTATTAAAAAGTGCAAAATAAAAACAACAAAAGTACAAGGAAAAAACTTTGTATAAACTTCCGCGTTTTAAAAATAAGTAAATATAACCGCTGTGTATTTTTACAGATTTTACGATTGACACAAAAAGGTTTTGCACATGAACACGTTAATTGTACTGTTATTAAAATAATTATCACAATAAAAAAACACTTTAACGTTTCCTTTCTAAATTTAGGTTGCATTATACATATAAAAAATTACGATGCTATACATAAAACATGTAGAAAATCAAAAAACAGGCAGGAAAGCGAATATGGCTTATTATGATCTAAGTCAAAAACAGTACTTTTTACAAACGTACGTCTGGTCACACTATTTGCATTTGCATCTGGTAACGTGAATTAACAGTATCATACTAAAAAAAAAAAAGCGCATATAAAATAATAACGAAAAAGTAAATTGTTTTTTTGAGCTAGTCATGATCCTTAGTAAAATCCAGCGGCTCCAAAAACAAAATGAAAACATCATGGAACAACATTTTTAGATTTACTTGTATAATTGCCATATTACGGGAGGGGATTTTTTTACTTTTAAAGCCGTTAATTATCCGAAAATAATTATAAAAAGAATTTAATTTTATTATTCCATCTGTTGTCATATAATTCTTTAATGCCCATACTTTTGGCATAAATTCATACATGCCCTATATTTTTAGTAAACAACAATAAAAAACTGTTTGCTAAAATGTCCCGATAAAACGTTTAAAATTGTGACCCGTTGTAAGATGTGACCCGTTGTATAATGTGACCTATGACAAAAAATGTTAAACAAATCAACTAAAGTATGTTTTTGATCTAATATAATCTTGCAAAAAAATTTATTCATTCTTTATTATGCAAAGTCTTTTTATGTACCACTGAACACGGATGATACTGTTAATGTCAATACGAAGGCGTGCTTAATATACAAAAATATTATTATATCGTGCTAAATAGACATAATAAGACAAAATTAAACCCAATTTGTAGCAATCGAAGGTAGAATTTGCACAATTTATCGGTGTATAAACTGTCATAAGAGATTTATACTTGTTTTGTACTTCCGTCACATTTTTTTTAACTCCAAAAAATTCTTTGCTGCCTTAAATGATAGATTTGTTAAACATTTTGTCTTTACAAATTACAAAACTTGGCACAATTTACAACTGTTGTGGATTGTGACAACTAAAAACTCAAATGAAATATATATACATAAATAAAAATTATAATTGATAACAATCATTTTACTGGTGCATAAAAAATAAAAAAAAAAAATTTCGCAGTATAGTATATTTATGACACGTCGCATGTAGCCATTACTATATTTCTTATAAAAGAATGAAACAAAAAAGAAATTGAACTTGCCATGTAATTCAAATTAAACATGTTTAGCCTAACAGAAATTTCAAATTTTGTTGTGGTGTTGGCTAACCGAAAAGAGCAAAAATTACAAATACAGATTAGTTTTATATGTACATGAAAAATATAAAAGTACCAACTAACGCTTAAGTCACAAAAAATGAATACTAAAATAGAAAAATATTTGAATCGTTAAAATATTTTTTTTATTTAGTGGCAAGCAAATATGTCATTTACAATACAAGTTCTCAAAACTCTGGGGTACAACCCAACTGTATATATTCGCTGTTTGTTTGATAAACCCGTAGCCCCCGGAGAAAACCCGCGGACCCCGGAGAAAACCCGCGGACCCCGGAGAAAACCCGCGGACCCCGGAGTTTTTTTTGTTGAGATATACGTAACAAATTGACCCCTATGGCAATATACGGATGCGAAGTGACACAACTATTTCAGTTATGTATTTTTTCTAGCATGCATTACTGTTTTTATTGTTTGAAAAAAAAACTTGATGGCTGCTTATTTTAAAAAAAAATTGCATGGAGGAACATTTTAATTCCTAAATGTTTTTTGATGATGGGGGTGTCTCTTTATATAGCTCTTTATTGTTTAAATTTTACTGAAATTTAGCTTTTTTTATATGGAATATTTTTTAATAGAAAAATAGCGAGGTAGCGAAGTAGCTTTGCGTTCACAATGTTGTTTTAAAAGCGTAAATTAAGTTAGAAAAAAAGTGCTCGGCGTAATATAAAAAAAATTTTTTACGTTTCTTAATAGTTTTAAATAATAATAAATTGCCATAATAAAGCAAGGTTTAAAAATATATACATATGTTGCGTAGTTAAATACCTGCAAAATCCTATCTTCGACCCACTTATTTCATAAAGCCGTATTTAATATGAACCTGGTATATGAGATCTTAGATTCAGCAATTTCAAAACTACTAATAAAATGAAATTTACGTAAAAAAAAGTTTTATTGTTGCCTTTTTTTTATATAATGGATTTTTCGTATCTAAGGAAGTATAATTATAGAATTTTAATTTTCTTTTTGTATAGAAACATTAAAAACACAAAAAAAAAATCTGGGTACAAAAACTAATTAATACATTTTGCATATCTTCAAATCACTTGACATAATCATTTTTCATTGATTTGTGTTTTTCCGCTTTTTTTGCTAGGTATATAAGTTACATGTATAAAATTCACCATAAAAACAAGTAAATTTTATGCATTTTAACGTCTACAAAAATAAATCGTTAATTCACATTCTCGTTAATTTTTTTTTTTTTTTATAAATAAAATGTTTTTTTTTCAAAAATATTATTTCCTAGAAGCAGTAGTTTTAGAAGACCGTGTAAAAATAAGTAAAAACCGTATTAACCTATATGTAATTTTGGAACTTTAGAAAACTACTAAAGCCTTTTGATGTTCTTTAAAACTAGTATTATAACGTTTAAATTATATTTTTACTATCCAATGCACTTAAAAACGAGCAAAAAATGTAAGAAATGTGTATAATGCAGCACTGCACAGCAGTTAGGAACAGCTTTGTTTACCTTGTGTCGATATTTACATAAGTAAAAAAAAAAAATTATTCATAACCAAAAATGTTACAAATACTGTCTGGTTGCATCATTTACAAGAAAATTTAGCTTGGGTAAATGCAGATGCACGAACAAGGTAAATTAAAAAAAATCGTTGATTTTGCTTTGATAGAACAATACTACTATATTACAAGCTGTTTTTTAAATATTTGAAAATTTGGTACCAATAGGCTACTTGATACAAACAACCTTACAAAATATTTTGAAATGCAAAAACAAAAATTCAGATCTTTATATTCATAACATCACTAGGCTTTTTACTTTTATTTGAAACTGTATTACTAATGTAAAAAATGTAAAAACAACCGGTGATATCGGAATCTACAAAATTACTTTGTTCATTTGCACGAATACAAGTTTTGTTAGCGCTTTTGACAAGTGTTGTTTATTCTCATACTAAAATAAAGGTTATGTTGTGTTGATGTAAGTTATTTTACTTAACGCGCGCAGTATGTTTTAGCTAAAAATAAAAGAAAAAAAACCTGTAATTAAATATATTTGACTTTATTCTTTTATTCAAAAAAATGAGTTACTAATGCCCTCAAGTTGTGCAAAAAGAACAAAATTATGTAAGGGCATATGATAATTTACATTTTAAGTTTCTAGACTCCCCTTTGCAATGTTTTTTGTTTTTTACTAAAATGTAAATAAAAAAACAGGTGTATAAAAATTATATATTAGTTTACCTCTTTTACCAACACCTTATTATCCTAATTCATGATTTTATTTGATTTCATCATGAAATCATTTTGTTGGGGTTTTTCTTATATCAGTTATAAGTTTCTGTATAAATATATATAGTCTACAGCGACCATTTTTTACCATAACATTTGATAAAAAAAAATATTTTTTTTTGGCAAATTTTGGCGTTAATCTTTTTTCAAAACACTCATTTATAGAACTGTAAAAACTAACCAAAATTTTCAACTGGGGTACCCTGGGGTTTACCCGGAGAAATTTTTCAAAAAATCAAAAGAAACCCGGGGCCATGGGGTTGAGAACCCTATGTACAATACTTATATAAACAACAATATGATATAATCTGCTACTAGATTGAACAATCTTAGTGGCCTAATATCTTTAAAAACCTACGGAGACTATAAGTTTTAAAAGAAAAAAAAAGATTTGGAGATAACAGTATAAATTTTTAGAGATTTTACGTATTAAAACAAATAAAAATTTATTTTTGCATTTCTATAATTATTAATGTTATTTAAAGATATCAAGTACATCGTTTTGACAATAGAATTATAAAATTTTATTTAAAAAAAACCCTGAAAACTTTGCCTCAATACAGTAAATGAATATTTTTATTCAAATATAATTAAAAGTATATCTTCTGAGGTTTCTTATACTAAGTTAACAATATAAGCTAAAGAATTCCGTGGAAATCATATGAATATTTTATTTGAAACAATAAAATATATAGTTTGCTTCATATTCACAAAGATATCAAAGGGTTTGTGTTAAATCCGCTTCATAGCGTTTAATTCTTATCAAGCAATATGGGTTATTTTTTTACTTGTATTAAGGATAGGTCATATTTTGCACGCGGAAAATGTAAAACTTTATTTACACGAATTCCGAGGCAGATGTGTGTAAAACGTGCTTAAAGCGTATATCAATTGCAGTTTTGTGTTTGTGCGAATATTAATAACATATTATTTTATTAATAAAAATTGACATACGAAAGAACATCAATAAATACCGTCAGAAATTCTTGGTATATCGTACGAAAAAATTAGTCAAGTGTTAGGTTACAAATAAACTAGTCATAACACTATATGTATGTTATATTAACTGTATACAATCAGTGGTTTATTGGTGGGGGTGGGGAGTGGTAATATCCCCCAAAAAATATTTTACAAAATTCGAGGGGGGGGGGGGGGGGGGGG
>JAQFYM010005482.1:0-13230 GCA_034694785.1 Agrenia bidenticulata
AAAAAATAGTTTTATAGTTGTGCTATCTTTCATAAAAAGTATATTACCATAAATAAGTAAAATTTCCTTGTAATATATAAGCATTATTTATGATTTAATTTTTTAGGGCGTATCTAAAGTTCCCAAAACCGGTTAATCGGTTATCCGGTTAACCGATTATTTAAGTTTTTTCAACTACTAAATGCAAAAATCGCTATCCGGATTTTTCGGACATACAGCCGGTTGCAGGTTTTGATACTTTACCAGTGCGGAAATTGTTTTTTACTTTATTAAAGAAATTTTATTGATAGTAAGAAAGTTATAAATACGGAAACCAAATAAAAAGTTGCAATTAAGGGCAAAAATACAGAAATTGTAGAATATTCGTCATACTAAATAACAGATCAAAGAACCACAGAATTTTATTACATATTTTGCTAGCTTTGAAGATTGATCCGGATATTTTGCATTTTTTTGAAAAAATAAGTATAGTATGTTTGCATTTTTAGATAGTATAAATGCACAATAGACACAAAATAGTCAGAAAAAATAATAACTTAGTGACAGTTGTTTAATTAATCAAAAATAAAAAAAAATAAACAGCAATAATCACATAAGATTTATATCTTCATTTGTAGTATTTGTGAGATTCTGCTATCTTGCATCTTAGCTTAACATATTTGTAACGGTTTTGCGCCCATGTCATAAATAAAACCGGTATCACCAGGGCTTTTTTTGTAAAAAAAATCTTGGGGGGTCTTTCAATTACAAACATAATTTTATTTGTCGAGAGGTAGTCTATGTTTTTTTTTAGTTTTCAATGAATACAGAGCCTTCAAAAGAAATAAAAACAACCCCATGCATAAAAACCGCGCCACTTTTTGCCCTTTTATACAAAAACATACAAAAAAAGCAAAATTTTTATATTACTATATAGTTTGCAATAGAATGATTCATAAAAAATTGCGCAATTAATCAGATATACGGTGTTTACACGACATTTTTTATTAACAAGATGCCGTCTCTTATTTTACTGAATATTAAAAGCAAAGTTTTTGTATGTTTTTTACTTTTTTAGCAAGATTTACAACATTAACCTTTGCTACGTAAATAAATACCATTAAACGCAGTGGAACACACAGGATAAACTTAGGTAATCAGGAATCAAAAGTACAGCCATACTATGACATGTTTTACTAGGAACCACGTTGATAAATTTTTATACTATGCTCGTTCTTTTTAAAATAACAAAAAGAAAAAATTTTTATTAACAAAAAATAAGCTGCAAAGTGGAATAGTTTGGTTATCCTTAAAAACGCTGCTTTGATGTCAAATTATTTTGTGCAAACTGCTTAATTAAAATCTGCTGTACTTTATATCGTTCATGTTGAATTAGTGTTTTCTATTTTTTGCTGTCAAAATTTCTGTAAATACGTAAAAAGCTTTCCGCTGTATTGTAAAAATGCAAATTTTTATTGTTGGGTTTTTTTTATGTATATTTTTTTTAACAGATACAAACATTTTCGCAAAGAAATGTTTCAAGCGTAGTTTATTGTGACAAAAACTAAAAAATATTAGATATGATCTAATGAAGTTTGTTATGCTTAATGAATGTTGCATAAAAGTAAAATATAAAAGTTATATTAAAAATATAATTTCTAAACATGATAAGTAAATCTTATCCGTAGGTATAAAAGATGTACTTAAAAGTTAGCAACGCTTACAAGTTAGTAATTATGTATATATATACACTTAAAAAAATCAGTTATGTGTAATTAGCTGGAATATAAACCGTATAACCGGTATGTCCACACCCAAAATGTAACAACGTACGCTCCACTTACCACTTAACAACGCGAAGTACCTCTCTTAACTGACGGTCTTTGTGTATATTGTGATTTTATATTTAGAATTTTGTAAAAAAACATAAACAACAGCAATCTATCTGTTTTTTTTGTTATATATATATATATATTCAGGACTTTGCAATTAAATAGGTGTAAAACCTATACAAAATGTGCGCGCTTGTATTTATATGCACTTAATTATTCATGTGCCTCGTTGTATTCATGCTACCCTATAAACCAGTTCAACCCTGCCGGGTTTTGTCTTTGCTTTTAAGCAAGAATTGCACGCGTTTTATTGGTATTTTTTTAGGTTTTAATAATGTGTTTTTGTGCGTTTATAAAAACGCATAACTGGTTGTATGTTCTTAAATTTGCATCAAAAAAATATATCAAATAGACATTTTTTCTTTTAGATAGAAACTATTTACAAAAAGGTGACCAATGAATGAAGATTACTTGATAAATTGTAATAACAAAACTTACACCATAGTTTTGTTTATTGCCTCTCTTTGCAAAAAGATTGGTTTTTACAAAATCCGGGGGGGGGGGTTCAGCCCCCCTACAAAAAAAGCCTTGGTTTTCACTATAATATACGACATAACAGTAAAAAGTGTTATATTATGCTTTTAGAATCGTACAAAATGCATTTTAATAGAAGAACGAGTCTAGTATTATGTTTTTCTTTGCCTAAAACTCTTTTTAAAAAGTTTAAACAGACTTTATTTAAATACTTAAAATATATTACTACATACTATACGACGTTAATGATTATCAAACTGCACAAAACATGTAGATAATTCTTAGTATATAGATAAAGCGAATGCGATTTTATACACGCTGCTTTAAAATTGCCTATTTAAAACATTTCGCGGATATATACTTAGCCGGGTATGCAAAATCAGCAAAAAACTAGATCCAAAAAACATGCGATCAAATCTCCTTACGTAAAACAAACATTTATCCGAATTATTTTGCTTATCCAATTATTATTAAAAAAATATTCCTGGATTTTCGAGACATAAAAACACGACCATTGGACACCCTAGGTGTATCCTTTTTAAAATCGATATAGAATTTTTTTATATGGATTATCCAAAGTGGAAAATTTAGTGTTTCTTTTTTATATTTTCCAAGGAAAAAAACTCACCAATAAAGATTTTTTTCCTAAGGTAGCGCCCTATGAAAAAAATAATCATCTTTAGTAGGGCTTTACACTTCTAATTTTACTCAATAGGAAGTCCTGTAAGAGAATCTCTATAGGGATTGTGAAATGGAACACGCCTTAAAAAAGATGATTGAGCTTTTAAAACAAAAAAAATATAAAAGTTGCTTTGTACTTACACAAAAGAAAATAAAGCTAAGTTTTTAACCTTTATGAAAAATAAATATACCTTTTCTACGCATACTTTTTTAGATTCATTAAAAAACGATATTAAAAAAGTCGCAAGTATAATAAGAAGTAAATTACTTAAAAACATATCAAAAAACATAAAAAGTAATACATTCTATTTTTCATTTTATTTTTAATGATATTTTTAAATTCTGAATGTTTTTATTGTTCGAATCTAAGTAATCCTTTTTTTACCACCCCTCGAGGACTAAAATGTATTTAATACCATTAGATATGTAATTTTTTTTTACTGGTTCACATTAATTATCCACGGAATTTGCCAATAGAGTCTTTTATTGCTGTTACAAACATATTTTTCAGCACAATGGCAAAGGCAAATGTAAATTTGTAATATTTTATTAATTTATAAACGGGTCATTTTTTGTTCTGTTTTTATTTTTTGTAAGAATGCACTTTGCTTCTTGCATAAAAAACTATATATACTTCTTAATTCTATACAAATAACAATTTTTTAGTGAAATTATTTATAAATTATAATTTGGGTCTTAAAGCTAAAAAAACGTTAACAAATTATTTACACTGTTTTTGTTTGCGTTTAAAATAGCGTAATTTGCTGTAATTGGGTATTAATAAAAAGCAAAAGATGATATTGTAAATTCCGCTTTAAAACTACTTATATTTGCGTGCATTATGTAGACGTTTCTATAAAAATTGGTATAATGGTTGATACCTGGAATAACACTACGCAGATCTCTACTTTGCTTAATTTATGCTTGTTTCATCTATAACGACATTTTGATTGTGCTGTTACATGCAAATATGTACCGCGACGTCGTTGATGCAGCAATAAGCAAAGGTGTCTACGATATACAATACTAAAAGCATTTTGTAATATGTTTTTCGGGCAGACATTGTAACGTGTTATAAAATACTTTTTTATGCTTGAAACAAATTCATTCTTAAAAATAAATTGAAAATTGTTAAACAAAAAATGAAACGGTAAAATATTAATAATAAATATATAATTTAAATTTGCCTTTATCCTGGAAATATGTTTATACAACAATTAAAACCTCTATTGGCAAATTCTCTTTTAATAATTAATGTTAACCAGTAACTGTTTTTTACATATTCAATGTTATTAAGTACATTTAAATGCTTGAGGGAAGAAAAAAAAAAGAAAACTTAGATTCGACCATTAAAACTATTCGTAATATAATAGTATAACTAAAAAAAAAGAAATTTAGCATTTATTACTGTTGTATTACATATATAGCCATTTAAAGGTTTTTAATAAAAGACACATATAACTGGTCGTATATGTGCTCAAAATAAGATTTGACCCCCGCAAACACGAGCCACGCACATTCTACGTCGTTTGCGCGTAAATTGGCCATTATGGACGTTTCTTAGCATGTTTTAGATTAATGGAACTTTGGAACATGATAAGAGATAGAAGATGGATTTAAAACAGTTGTTTTAGATAATATATAAAATTATATAAATAACAATTAGATAATAAATAAGTATCACTAAATGCGTTTTCCCGTCTAATAAAAATAACAAGCGTGGGTCAATTAATAAACTCAACCATTATTTTTTTTTTGTTTTTTGATATGTTTTCAAGTAATTTATTTTTTATTTTACTTTAGACTGTAATAATATCGTTTTAAATTAATCCAAAAAAGGATAAGTAAAAAATGTAAAATTATTTTTTTTATTATATGGTCAAACTGACATTTTTTTTGTGTAAGTAAAATCAAACTTTAATATTTTGCGGTTTTTGAAGCTCTATACACCTTTTTTAAGGAGTGTCCCATTTTCAATCCCTATAGAATTTCTCTCTAAGAATTCTCTATTGAGAAAAAATTGGTAGGATAAATACTCACAAAAGGGGATTAATTTTTCCATAGGGCGCTACCTTAGGGAAAAAATATTTATTGGTATGTTTTTTTCCTTAGGTAATATAAAAAAGAAACATATAATTTTTCTCCTTTGGATAATACATATAGAAAATCTCTATAGGGATTGTAAAATAGGATATGCATTAAAAAAATCTAATCTAAAATAGTGCTAAAATATTTTAAGGCATTTTTACAAATTTAACCCAAAAAACTTTTTATGAAAGATTTCATAATCATAAAACTATTTTTTTGACATTCAGCCTCTGAATGTTACATAAGCTGTGTATTTTTTTTTCGTAAATGTACTTAACGTTATTTTTTTGATGCACCATATTAGAGTATTATAAAAATTAAAGCACTTTCCATTTTTATGCTGATTTTAAAAAAATTGATTGATATATTATCGGTCATTGTGTAAATAACAATTTAAAAAAAATTAATTAATTACATACATACATTCATTCAGGCCTGATTAAAGCAGTCCATAAAGCATCTATCATATAATATTATGTTTTAGTAACCAGTAATAATGATTCATGTGTTTGTTTCATAACTTCTGGGAATCCATGGATCTATTTATTTTGCGTTTAATAGTTGTGTTACCTATTATATAAACTAATAAATAAATAGGTAAGTCAAGGCATTTAAAAAGGTCACGTTCTTGAAAGATAAATGCAGCAAAAAAAAGTATTTTTTGCCATAATAATGATTTTTCTGGATAGCTTTGCGTCATCAAATCACAATAATGCACCGGTAGAAGTGACATAAATAACATTTTACGACCTTCCTGCAATACAGTTGACTGAAATAATAAAAAATTTTATTTTTAATTCATTACTTTACTAAGAAGCAATGTCGTTTTCTGATTAATTTATCAGATCATTGCGTCATTTTTTGTAATCTCTTTATCTTTTTGTTTATTTAAAAACATAAAATATATTTAATTTTCTGTATACATTTCATATGCGACATTTTTTGTTTGTTTCTATTTCCCGTGGTTTTTTTACTCTGGCATAATAATAGAAAAACTAAAATTGCTGCTTAATTTATATAAATACACATAAAGCAAGTATAAATCCATAAAAAAAAAGAAAAAATATCTTTTTGAAAAAGTTTTAAAAATTTCTCGTTTTTATCGACATTTTCTAGAAAAAAAAAGGACGGTTCTACTACTGTAGTAAACCCGTACACCCGTAGTAAAATCGTCCACTAAAAAAAGACGACATTGATTTAGAACAAATTTTAAAAAATGAAAACAATACAAAAATAGATATTTAATTTTAAAAAAAAAACTTCATTTTTCTTCTTATCAGATAAAATGATGGTTTTGATAAAAATAAGGGATTTTTTGTTGTTTTTCTAAATAGATATTTCAAAGTAAAAATTAGTATAAACCTTAATTTATCCTTGTTTTATGCTTTAAAAGCCAAAAATGCATTTTTTGCATTTTTTTTATTTTTTTCGTATCATATGAGAAACGGCAAAAAAAAATAAAAGCACAAATGTAGTGCATAATACACGGAAATTTTTTATGCTATAGCTGTTTTTTTCAGTAAATAATTTTTTTATGGTCTGTTCAAGTTACTACGGGTGTACGCTCATACTACGGGTACAGCCGCACTACGGGAAACGATACTAGTTATATCGCATATAAATTGCTGGAATCAATAGTTCTTTGCCATATGCTGTGCGTAAATCATATCTTAATTCTTTCTATAACCATATAAGTTACAATACATGCAAATTTAACAATGATTGTTACGTCTACACATCAAAACGTACCGATAGTGTGATTTGTACAGTAAATGTTAGGCTTCTTAGGTTTTGGTGCCGCCTGTATATTTTTTTTATGTTTGCACTTATAATTCCTAGCAATTTGCGCATAATTATAAATACCAAAAATAGCTGTACTAATTGTCGCAATCTAGCAACAATTAGTTGTTGTATTAATGCGCAATATAAAGGATTAGAATGATTTTACTGCGTAATATATAATGAACATACTTGAAATGCAAAAAAATGTATTTAGACGAATCGCGTTTTCTACGAAAAACAATAGTAAATCCGCTGAACCACACAAATTATATATTAACAATCATACTACTAAACCAAAAAATGGGAGTTTAAAAAAAAAGCAAAAATAACGGTATTTATTGCTAAAGTTAAGTGATATATCTCTAATTTACTAAGATGTTTTTTATGACGGTTGAACAAATAAAGTCACTATACAAATATAATATACAGCCGTATACCTTGGCTTATGTATGACTACGATTTTGCCTTTTGAAATGTATTAGTATAAAAGAATAAAGGAAACGTAGGACAGAAGAAGTAAAAAGCACAATTTGGCAGAATAGAAAACTAAAAAAAAAACTACATGCATTTATTAAGTTTTTATGACGGTTCTATTTAAAACCATTTTTTGCGCCTAATATCAGGTGCCATTGCCAGATGTTTATTACACAAAATTACTAGGGCAATGCAAAAAAACTATTTGATTTTTTTTTATTATATAATATACTATGATAATTAAGTTTTTGCAAACAATGCCTGCACGTAATTTTTGGCTCGTTTAAAGGGCAGTTAAAACTGACTTACAAAAATTTTATTATACGATATAACAAAAAGAAATGCAAGTCGCGCAGGCAATCTTAATAATCAAAAACTCTTATCCCATTTTGCATGCTAATTATCACGTAAGGTAAATTTTTGTAATTCAATCATTTGCATTATATGTAAAAATAATATATACAGCTTTTACGGTGCGAATTTCCTCACGTTTTTTTTGTTACATATTGACTATAAATAAAGAGTTTATGATACAAAACAACAGTTTTCCAAATAAAAAAAAGTAGATCTTATGTAAAACGGGATCCCGGGATCCCGAATTATTTTCCGAAATAGCTTTTTCAGTGTTTTGATGCAAAATCCTAGGCTTTCGATATTGAAAACTCTACTTAAAACACACCAGATTCTTTTACGATTGATCTTGACTTGCCTCCTCTCAATTACATATTAATTGTAATTTAGGTTGTCGCAATCCACGTTGAGTTTATCCTGAGTATGCAAAACACAAATAAAAAACAACAAAAATCGTATGCCCGGGTACGCCAAAACACGGACGCTGATATTTCTAATTTTTTGTGCTTGTTTAAATTTTTTAGACTAGCGGATATTTTGAGGACCGATGTTACAAGAGGCGAGTATATTACTGAGCGCTCGAGGCGCTGGCCCAGGGCCCCGTAGTACGAGCCCCCCCCCTCAGAAAAAAAATAAGAAAGAGCACATTCTTTTGTGAATTTGCTAAGGCACCACGTAAAATAAGCATTTTTCATACAAAGCGGACATTAATTTTTTTTAAAACAAATTTCATCACACAAAGATATACGTATTGATAAGTTTATAGATAGAACATATTGATCTTTGTACATAAAAAAAGCCTTTTCTACACTTTTTTTGACTTTTGTACGTGTTGCTGTAATATGGCGCCAAAAATAAACTTTGGCTGAGCATGCATATTTTCATATATATATATAACAAGGGATAATTAATATATTGCCCTCGAAATACAAAAATTTATTTTATACCCTAGATTTTCAAAAATTTAAAAATTGCCCTCGGAACGCCCAAAATTCGAATTTTCGACCCCTCATTTGCATTTGTCCCCCTTTGTTTTGATGCTTTTAAAGGGCAATAACTTAATTATTGAAAAATCGAAGGTGTCAAATAATTTTTTTAATTACCGGGGGCATTAAATAAAATACCCCATATATAAAACGAAAAAAATGACATTTAAAACTTGTAAGTAATTAGAAAAAGTCAAAGTAAACATGCATCTACAAGAATAAAATTACATATAAGACCAACTAACTTTCCCCGATAGTATATTATAACAGATGCATATAAATTATAATCTATTACAGGCCTTGCAGTTTTAGTATTGCGTCTGTTACATTTATTTATAAGTATCATATAATTTGTAGAAATCCCAGTTTTATAGAGATGCACTTTTTTTGTTTTTCTGTTGTGCCGTTTGATTTTTTTCGGGTTTTTTAGTCCTTTTAGTCTTTTAAACCTTTTTAGTCTTTTTAGTTCTAAGTAGTTTGCCTTGTTTTTTTATTTAATTCGCGGCAAAAAAATCTTTTATCATACAAAAAAGAATAACGTTAACAGTATAAAACAGTATACCAATCGTAAAAATGATTTCATTGCGAATTTTTTGTTCATTTTTTTTGCGGCGTGTTTTTCAGTAGTACAATTACTTTCCTTTCTGTAAAAAATATCCATATCCGTAATTTCCACAGGTAAGGTATTTTTTAGTTTTTTTGCGTAGTGTTTTTAACTATTATGAACCGCAAAATAGTATTGAGCATTTTTTTATTCTTTAACTGAAACTTAGTGTTACACAGAGAGCAAATTATAAATGTTCGTCTTACCAAAGAACGGATTTATATAATTTCAAAACAAAAAAGAACAGAGCAAAATATTATCTGATTTACCTGAAAAATATAACTCGAAAACCCCAAAAAAACCGACCATTGGCAAAATTGCCCGATTGAACTCGTTATTAAGCCAGATTTTTGGGTTTGTATTGTATGTTACCACCCTAGGTATTATTGTATGATCGCAGCAAACGCAATATACACTTGGTACTTGATAATAATATCTTAATTGCGAAATTTCAAAACGACACATTTAATTGCGCAAACAAAAATATTTTTTTCAAATGAAATTAATATGCTTTTAGTATTAAAATTATTTCAAACCGGATTTTTATGCCTTTTAAATGATTTTTTACAGCTTAGTGTTTGTATCAGAATACAGGTTTAATGACATAAATCGATTCATAGATTTATAAAAAAAAAGTGGATAAACAAAAAAATATAAATTTTCTACAACCCGCAATAAAAATTATACAATCACATTTTTTGTGCCAACAAAAATTTGCGCCAGGGGCTCCCAAATTCCTAGATCCGTCTCTGCATTTTACGATTCCATAACAGATAGTTTTGTGCTAGACAAATAATAGGTTCATTTGCCTGCAATTACTCATACTGCACATTTTCCATTTTGCTTAGGGTATATTTTTGCCTTTGAATAACCTTCTTTTCGTTTCTTAGTTAGTTTTTTATAAGGATAGTATTTATTTTTTCAACTATAAACACAGTGTTTTATAACGCTAACTAGTTTATATCAAACTTAAAAATTTGCGTAAATATTGAAAGTTACAATATAATAATAAAAATCGATATTGTTTTAATGTTTTTATAGTTATATTTTCAAAGTTATATTTTTTTAATGCCAAAAGTTGGCATATTTTTCGAATAAAAGAGGGCATTAAAGCAATTAAAAGAAAAAAAATACGTTCGTGAACCCGTTTACCAAAGTCAACTTTTCATTAACTAACAGTAGCGAATTAATTTTAATTTATCAAAAAACACAAAATACAACAAAAACACGTTTTTTTTGTGCACATACTCTTCGTACGACAATACCGTTATAAACAAACATTTTGCCATATCAGATAATAGTTTTGTGCATACGAACAAAAAATTATTAACATGTTCGTAGATAAACCCTTTATTTTTCTTTTAATTATGTCCGTCTTGTCATACCTTTTTTTGACAAAAAGATATTTTTTAGTAACAAAACAAAAAACTTATCAATATATTGTAAGATAGTCAACTATTAAAGATAAAGATACTCTATTTTTTATTTTTAATATTAGATTACATAACGACAGCAGTAAAAATGTGACGCGCCCAGTCCGCCTTTAGGCAAATTAACAGGCTTTAGCGCATCCAAAATGAGTGGCAAAACCGCAGTAACATACCACATACCCTTCAAAAAAAACTGTTTTTCTCAAAATCGCTATTTTTTAGTTTTTTAAATTTTTCGAAAAATTCTTAAAATGAAAAATAAAGTTAAAACTTTTGGTTTTTTTTGTAGAATAAACTTATAGAAAAAAATAAATTTATTTTAGAGTGCATTGTGGTTTTATTTTAGCTTTTATTAAGCCCAAGAAGGCGGGCTGGCGCGACACAATAAATCCACAAAGAACGTAGTTAACTCTTCTTTAAAAAACATTACAGTTTATTATCTTTTGCATGTTTAAATTGTATTTTTATAAGCCGATTATAGTCGAAAATATCGCTAAACACATAAAAACTAAAGAAAAGAATAGGAATACAATATTATTATTTATGTAGTATTTGTCGCTTTCCCTATATCATTTGTGAATTTTTCTACAAAAATAGACAAATCTGGTGTTGTTATATCATTTTAGAAAATGAGTTGTATTTTGTACTTTATTTACAATGTCTGTTTTATTGCATTTTTAATATAGCTTTAACCTACAGTTTCTTAGCGAAAAAATAACAATAACAATGGCTTTTTCAGAGGTCTATCACTAGGGAACCTTGTTATATATATTTACATGGTGTAGTTTTTTTGACGTGCACTTGTGTAAAAACTTACAAAAAATAAAAAACTTGCATTTTTTTTGGGTGAAAAATCTGTGGAATTAAAATAATTATTAAAACAAAAAAACATAATACAGTGATATTTCTAAAAAAAAAATGGTTTTAATATAGTTTCTTATATCACAAAGAAAGAAGCCTTTGCAATAACGTGAATAATATAAAGTTTTGCATTGTTGGGCATATTGGGGGGGGAGCTTTTGACTGTTTAGAATAACGTCATATAATAAAAACAAAAATACTTTTAAGCTAGCTTTTGTTTTTTTGCACTTATTCAAAATAAATCATTGAATTTTTTGTTTTTCTAAGCACTTTGGCGTAAAATATATATATAAGGAATGAATCGGTAAAAGCGCGAATCATGATTTTGTGATATAAAATCAGTTCACTGCATTTAGTCAGTTTTACTTGCATAATCATTATTTGATAAAGAAATCAAAATTATTATAAAAAAATATATTATATTTGGTTTACGAGACGGCGATATCGTTTCAATTAATTCTAAGTTCAGCTTACGTAAATATGCACGTTAAGTAATGCACCATGTGTATCGCATAGAAATGTGATATTTTCATTCTGTACTTTAAACAGTATATTATAAACTAGCCTAAACGAGTAAAAAAAAATTAAGAACAGGTAGCATGTAACTTTATATGATGAAAGTGCAGGTAGATACAATTATTTATATATCTCCAAAAGTTTACAGTTTTATCAATATTTATCAGTTTTTTAATTTTACTGTACAACTAAACAACAACAGCATTGAAGCAGGTAAGGTTACAGGATTTAAAAACCACGGCTAGTAAATAATTTTATAAAAAAGCGCTTTTACGCTTTTATCTGATATTAAATATAAAAGAAATAGTGTCGTAGCCAAGAAAGACGAAAATGGGGGTGTCAGCCTCCTTTCAGTTTGTATAACGCACTGCGGGCGTATATAAACGGTGTATATTTTGAGCAGATATTTTGTCGTTAAAAAAGTATTAAAAATTTAAAAACTAAAAACTACGAAATTTTCAAACAAAAAAATTAAAACTATTTGCAGAGTGAATCCAGTTTTAAGGCCATATTTTTACGTAAACACAGACTAGCCCTTTTCGCGAAAAATATCTTGCTATGCCACTGGGCTGTGTATTAAGTGTAAAACTTGCACCATACCAGACACAAAATTATAAAAGTTTTTTTTTTTGTTTTTTTGTATAATTGTTGTATAAAACATCTCCTGATTAGAAAAATTATAGCAAAAAACAAAATTATGCGGCAGTACAGCTGAAATAAACGTATTCACTAATTTTTTGCATATTTTTAGTATCACACAGGGCTTTTTTTCGATAAAAATACATACCGAAGAGAAATTTTTGTCTTTTTAATAGTTTCATTGCCAAAAAATCAAACCCAAACTACCAAAATAATACAAATACGTGATAAATAACCGGAAATTACAAATTAAAGTACGCAAAGAAGCAAAAAAATGCAAAACGTATAAGAATATTACAGATAGACAATTAACGATTATCAAAAAGGATGATGTTATGATTTAAGTCTTAAAAAATGACCAAAATGTTTTATCTAAGCATGATCGATCTTTTATTAATTCTTTGAAACCATATAGTAAAGAATTCTGTATTGGTATGTTCTTATCATTCTTCTGTTAAAAAAAAATATATCGT
>JAQFYM010005483.1:0-13227 GCA_034694785.1 Agrenia bidenticulata
ATTTTCAAATCCCAATCCCCCGATTCCCATATTCCCGAATTCTTCCTTCCTTCCTTCATCATCCCCAAATCCCCAATCCCCCGCAAACCTCAAACCCCTAAATATCCATAACCCCAAATCCCTAAAATACCAAATCCCCAATTCCCAAATTCCCAATCCTTCAATTTCCAAATCCCCAAATCCCCAATTCCCAAATTCTTAAATTCTTCTTCTCGATCCCCAAATCCCCAATCCCACGCAAATTTCAAACCCCTAAATATCCATAACCCCATAACCCCAAAATACCAAATCCCCAATTCCCAAATTCCCCAATCCTTCAATTCTCAATACCCAAATCCTCAAATCCCAAATTTCCATAATTCCCAAATCCCTCAATTCCCAAATCACCCAATCCCGAAATTCCCAAATTCTTTCTTCTCGATCCCCAAATCCCCAATCCCCATAAAGCTCAAATCCCCAAATACTCATACCCCAAATCACCAAATCCCTAAAATCCCCAAATCCCCAAATCCTTCAATTCTCAAACTCCCACATCCCCAATCCGGCAAAACCCTAAAACCTAAATCCCAATCCGGCAAAACCCTAAAACCCTGAACCCCCCTGACCCCAAAACCCAAAAACCCCATAACCACAAAACCCAAAAACCCCAAACCCCGAAACCTCTAAACCCCTAAACCCCCTAAACCCCCTAAACCCTTAATCTTTACTTTCGCAAATTCCGTAATTTTGGACTTTCAAATATAAAATTTCAAAATTTTCTAATTTAAAAAACACGCTAATTCGTTGAATCCAGAAGTTCCCAATCATTATTTATCGGAAAATTCCAAATAATTGGGTTTCGCATTAATAATCGCTCAAAAAAATAAAATTTATTTACTCTTGTTAGCTTTAGTTATACAAAAAAACACCTACAGTAACAAAATCCGTAAAGTATTAACTCTCTGGTTTATCAACTGCTTACGATACTTGCAATAAGAAAAAATAGCACATATATAAATCTTATAATACGCAACAAATCTTGCAATGACATGATAACTACCGAAATTATCTTGAGAAGAAGTAAATTTTTATTTGCGGTGATATTGTATATTTTCTTATATTACATTCTGTTAAATATGACAAGATTTTTTTGTATATATTTTGCAACTAATTTTTAATAGTCAATAAAATAATTAAAATTGTTTTTTATTTTATAAGTATGTTTTTTGGGATTTATTTTAATTTTACGATGGTTTTATTCTTCTAAACTAAAATTATCATATTTTTAACATATATATATCAAATAAAAAAGTTTTTTATCGTCAAATAAGAATAGTTACCATTTTTTAAATATGGAAAATTGGGAGATAGCTTTTTTCTATACAACGTCTTTTTTTGCAAACATAATATCTATTGTTTGTAAATTTTTGACAAAAAACCTTACATTTTTATTTAATTTTATGGGCGAAAAAAAAAAAAACTTTATTTGTAAACTTTGATTATATTGTAAACTGTACTATAAAAAAGCCGTTTTTTTAGACTTCTAAAAAAAAATGCAAAAATAAAGAATACTCTTCTTTAATCTTGTCGGTTCATGTTTTTACATAGCCATACACAAATAAATATATAGAGCAAGCATTATTTTCCTATTGATTCTAATCTTAATAAAAAAATACTTACAAGTTGCTGCATCAAATAAAAGCAATATTTTTTCAATAAGTTATTTTAATATTTTCTTATATATGTCAATTATAATTCAATTTAAATTTTTTCTAGATAATCATAAACATCTACATTATTTACCTGTGAACATATTCTTCGAAGTCTACTTCTTTTGATATGCTGTTATGGTTTCCTTTGCTGATATTTATTTGATTTATGAAATGCATCGAATACTAAAGATTCAGCCAAAAAATCTTTTTCCTTTAATACTTCAAATAACGCAGAAATCTTGGTTGTGTTTTGGGATTAATTCTGCGACGATCGATTAGGGCCTTTACATATATTTGTGTTAAAGGAAATTGCAAATCCATGCGTCGATAAGAATTCCAGTGCAAAACGTTCGCATTATATACATATTTTCTTGCAAAAAATGCTTAATAAGCTTGTACCTCAATAGTATTAAATTCTTGTAAACATCTACTCTTTAATATGCTGTAGTATTCATGGTTCTTTACAAGCGTAACTAAGCTAAGACTCAGCATCATTTTTATAAAAAATTTAAATCGGTGTTTTTCTTATAAAATCCTGCTTTTTTATCAGTTTGCAATCGCCTTTAAACTATTTGAGATAAATGAAGCATACAGTTAAATACTTCAGTTGACTTCCAAACAGACTTGATCGCATAATTAATTCCCATTTCGAAATCCACGATACAGCATTTGGGTTTAAATTGACAAAAATGGACTTTACTATCTTGAAAGCATCAATATATGTTTGTGTATCTTTGCCGCATAGTAAAATCTAAAAGCCGGGAAAACCCTTTGACATTAGGCAAAAAACATATTTTTAATAATTGGTAAAAATCACTAGGGGCTGATTTAAACGTTTCATCTCCTAACCAGCAGTCCGAAGCTTGTATTTTATCATTTTAATAAACTGTTATGTAAACTACGATTTGCTTATTTTTTGACATTAATCATTCAATTGCATACAATTTAGCCCGAAAATTGTTAAGCAGTATTGTTTTGAACACTTTTGCCCGGTTTATATTCGAATTCTTTGGCTTTACATCTTTGATTTCTTATGGTCCTTTTTTAATTTCCTGTAGAGTTAAAAGCTTCTCTGCCCCCACATCAAGTTTACATGAAGCTGTAGACAATATTTAATTAGTAGAACCGAGCTTTTTTTTTGCTAAATTTGTAGGTTATCCTGCAACAAACATATTTTAAAGTTCTGAATGTGTAAAGGGAACATGGGAATGCACTGTTTTTGTGCACTGTTGGCCACTGTTGTGTATGTTTAGAGTTGCCGTGCATTCTTTTGCACGCATCGCCAGACATTACTTTCATTTATTTTTTATATAAAAAAAAAACATAAAGAATTTATACAAGATATTTTTTCCACCATGAGCTAAACCAATCTCGACCCACAAATTTTTTTGTAATGTTTTCAATGATCTGAGTATCCATTTTAAGGGATAAAAATTTAATTCAATTAATTATATTATTTGCGGGCTTTTTTTTTGCGGACTTTTCCGTCACCGATATTTTTCGTATATTTCAGGCGAGTTCACCCTTAAAATTGACCTTTGAAATTGTACAAAATCGCAAAAAGATATGGAGCTTTTAAATCAAAGGAAAAGGTCGAGATATAGATTTTGAACGTAGAAAAATATAAAGAGGTGGATAAAATAGCTAACAGTCCCAATTTCGCCTTCTGCTGTGTTACAAATCGCTAAACCAACAATGAAATGGCAAGTGAAAATAAAAAGGGCAATTTATAATATAGTAATTCACAGTTTGAGGAGGTAAACATGTTTATAATAAAAAGCATTGATATATTATGACAACAAAGCGTGGTTTTATAGGACTATTTTAAAAGAAATAAGAAAAGATTATGGCAAGAGTTTAATAATAAAAAACTTGCAGTATTGAATGGATGGATAACTTAAAAAAAAACGATACAATACTGGTTTTACTCAATTAAGTAGGAGTAGTGACACATCGGATATTGATAGAGCGATTACATTTAGTATAGATCTTATATGCATTTAATTACAAAGTTAGTTTTTAAATATCTTTAACTTATATAACCAAAATAAGAGAAACACATTATGAAAAAACTAATAAAAAAATGACGTATATCTTTTAAAAATTTACAAGGTGTAAACTTTACTTAATACGTTTATAATTCACTTATTGATTAAAAGCTGTCTCGTATATTGACTACTAAGTGGTCGTTAAATTAAAACCTGTCCCAGATTATACCCGTATTTTCGAATGCAATTACCTGTCTTACTGCATACCCTAGTTAATATGTTTGGATTATAATTCTCAATATTACCTTTTACCTTTTGCCCATTGTAAATTTATTTTAAATGCTTTATATTTTTATCCTCTCAGTTATATAATAATATATCCGAGAGAGCTATTTTTTGCATAAAAAGGGTAAAAAATTGGATATAATAGAGGTTTTACTGTATATAGAAAATTTTATGTTAAAAAATGTATAATTGATTTGAAATGCAATAGTACGCAACTTGAATAATATTATCTAGATTTGAGATGCGAATACTCCATTTTTTCATGCGCAATAAAATATTGTTGCATCTAAGTTGCAAAAATTTCCAACTATGAAGAAGATCCATTAAAGATAAGAACAATGCTTTTTTTATATTTTTTTCAAAAGTGTTTTTTTCTACAAAATATCGGGTTTATAACAATTAAATCAAAAAGCAAAAGCAAAAATTCACTGGCATTGTTTTTATAGGGGTCTTATTATCGATTTAAGTAATTTGACACTGTTATAATATCCCCGATATTTGCTTCGTGCATATGATTAATTTGGCCGTTGTTAAATTTCCACTTATTAGTAGCTGAAAGTCGGAGCTGACTTAATTTTTGTTTTATTACTGATAATTTAACGATACCGGGTGTATAATAGAGTTATAAAAAATCTACAAAAACCATTGTGATAACAAATTGGCGTAAATGTCTTATCTAAAATGCATTTTTCTTAGATTATATAAAAGGATCAATAGAATGAGTCTCATTCTTCTTATCTTGCGTTTTTCAATTATCAATTCTTCTCATAGTAGTTACAATTGTTGATGAACATAGAAGTCATTGCTTTTTATAAAATACTATAATACATTAAAGTATCGGTCATTTATGATTTTTCTTTCTTGTTTTTTTCCGTGTAACCATATTGCTGTGTTGAAAAGTAAACAGAAACATAATAAAAATTGTACGCAAAATTAGAAGCCATAAGGTTTTTCTAACTAAACTAAAAGACGTTAGCAAATCATGGGTTCGAAAAAACCATTTATACCATAAAACTGGGTATAAAACAAAAACTTTCAATAAAGAAAAAAACGTAAACGGTAATTTCCACGTATGAGTTTTAGTCAAATGAACCTTCACCTATCATAACAGTATATTTATTTATTAAAACAATATATTTTGTATAGAAAATAATAGTGCTCAGGTAACCGCTAACCAGTAGCATTACCACGTAAAAGGTTTGGTATAGTTGTTTTTAGCAAAAACCGGTTACTGGAGCACGATACCCAGAACACGAAACTGGCGTGGAAAATTATTTTTTTAAATGTAAAGATGTGTTCTTTTTTTAAGAAAAAAAAAACAAGGAAAATCAAAAAATGATAAAATGTTCATGCAATATGTTATTGTTAATTTTTAAGTTTTTTTTTAATTTTTTTTTTTGTGTAAATTTAATAAAGAATAAATTATCTAACAAAAAGCACATTTGTCTTTGTTGATATATTTTGTGGTTATGATATATGTATTTGCGTTTTAAAAAACTATTTTCTTCTGACTTCCGCGGTTCTGGCATGGTAGCTCTGAGAGCGCGCGACATATAAACCTTTTAATACGTCATACGCATTTTTTATTTTAAGAATATAAAATTGCATAGAGAATACCAAATCGATCTTTTGAACCTAAAAGCTTGATGATATTTCTAACTAATGTGTAAAAAATATAATAACAATATTAAAATACAAATAAAATACATTACCAATATCATATAAAAAATCCCGTAGGAAGAAGAAAGCGGGCGGCGTGCCTTCAAGGCCCCTCTTTTTAATAATTTCATGTCAATAAAGTTTTTTTAAATTACAAAAAAAATATAAAATAAAAAAAGATACTTTTACATATACTTATGTGTATGTACTTGAACTAGTACCAAGATACGTAAAACAATTTTCCACCTGACAAATCGTAAAATTTTTACATATAAATGCTTAAATTTCACTTTTTTATGTTAAGTGCAACGATAAGAAACTTTTAATTAATTATAAGCACCATTTGTTATTAACCATAACAAAAAAAGTTTTGTTTTGTAAAAAAAGTTAATTTTACAAATGGACAAAAACTATAAAATCATTTAAAATTTAAATTCGGTAGCGTTGTAAGCAACAAAAATAACATGATTAACGTTGCATTCCTTTAAAATAAGCCTATTTGTGTTTACTTTAATATACAAATTTATCAACTACGATAGATTATAATAGAAGATAATTAATTCTGCACAGTTTTTTGCATGTTAATTTACGCAGGCAATAAAATATTAAAAGTTTATGGTTTTTAGATGCAGAAAAAAAAATAAAAAAGGTGTCAAAAGGATTTTCTTCGGCGTATTTACAGTATTTTACTACTGGTATAGAGTATGGCTGTTTTTAACAGAACACTTACTACAATTAGTTTACTTTATGGTTTTTTTTTACCTTAATATTTGTAAAAAAATTTTACTGGCGTTTGCAATGTTATAGACGTAATTTTTTGTATGATAAATGGTTTTTATACTTTTTGTTTTGCTTTAGTTGTAATTAATCTATAGTAAAAACACAAAAGATGTGTAATATAGCAGTATACATAATTCTTGTTTTTATATCTGTACAAAAAACAATATTCTGTGTAATATTATGATAAATGCCGATATACATGTTTTCAGCATGAATTATACAAAACAACCTTGCTACGAAAAACAAAAGCAGTCAATATTTTTGTCAAAAATGAATATAGTATTTTTTTTGAATGTATACGTGCGACTTTTTCATATTTTTGCGTATCTGTTATGTTAAATGTGTGTTTTATAACCGATAAAAAGATTTTTTGACCGATGATAACTTTTTTTGCGTTTTTGTAGGACTTATGTTTATGATTTTTTGTGTTGTTTTGTTTTTCCTTGATTATTTTCTTTCTTGTTTTTTATAGATCGTCATTTTTGATTTTCTCTTTTTTTATAATGCAAATTTATTAAGATTGCATTTATAAAAGGCTTATATTTTTACATTAAGCAAAACGAGTTTGTTTTTAATATAAAAGTAAAAATCAAAAGATATTAAAAAAATGCCAAAAAAATTACAAACTAGATTATTCGTAACTTAATTCATATAAATGTTTGCTGAAAACACCTTTCCAAACATAAAAAACTCATATTATAATTTTCCATAATGAAACACGTAAAAACGCTTTGCATTTATACTTATTACCTTTGTAATTTTTTTTCTAGTGTTTTATTACGTTGGACTTAGTTTAAAAAGATTTTTTACCTGCGATAAATATTAATTTGTATATAAAACGCACAGTTTAGTATTTACTCTTTTTACATTTTTTGTTTTAATTGTTTTATATTTGCATTCCACTTTTGATTTTAAATTAAGCATGAATGATATTAAAGAAAATATTTTTAATATATAATAAATATAAACTAACTTACAAAATGCAGTTTTGTTAGATCTTAACCCTTAAAATAGTTCAAGGTATTTTCATGGTGCAAAAATAGGGGTCATAAATAAATCGAAATTTTAAATTCTATGCATTCAATTTATCCCCATTTCCGTCTTCGTAAATGATATTTTTTAGACCCATAGACAGATCCCGAAACTAAGGATAATAATCAAGTATAAGTTTATGAAAGAAATGCAAGTAGCTAATAGAAATGAAAGCTCAACAGTATTCAGCATAACCAAATAGTTTGATTGACCATGCCACTAGTATTTTATAGCAATAATATGCATAACCTGTCTATTTTCATACTTACTGAAGTGTGGCTGCCATATTTACGCTTTTATTGTAAATAAAATGACAAATTTGAAATAAATGACCGATGATTTTCGAATATGTAGGCATTCAGAGAAAAAATTACAATATTTAAATTTGGCTTTGTGATTATAATGAGTAATCATAAGTGGTATTATCGTAAAATTTTGAATATGACACACGAAAAGCACATCGGAAACAAAATTGGCAATATTGTAATATACTCTCAATACTTTTATGTATAACAATTATTTTTATAGATAAAAAATCACGTCTGTGTATTTTTTTCGGTACAGTCATATGTACTTTAAACCCAATAAATTACCACACTAAAATAAAAATTACGCCTCTTGGTATTACTACTAATTACATAATAATTCAAAAAGTGGGTGTGAAAGAGTATAAATACGACGTCAACAACATAAGTTAAGCATTTTATCTTTCTTTTTTTTTGTTATATGCTTTCTTCCCCAAAATAAAATTTACAAAAATTCTAAAACCACTGTCTAAAGAATGCTCCATCTAATCCAACAATGTGAAATAATACAGCATAGTGGGGTAGATTAAGTTTTATTACTAAAAATCAATAAATATCTTCATAAAGAAAATTTAAATTGCACGTCTGGTAACTCCTAAATACATAATGATTCGAAAGAGACATATAAAAAAGCACAAATATACCGTCAACAACATAATTTAAGCATTATTTTTTTTTAAACTTTTTTTATTTGTATGCTTTCTTCCCCAAAAAAAAAATTATAAAAAATTATAAAAACTCCCTAAAAAATACTACATCCCATTCAAAATTTGAAAATAATACATCATAAAGGAGTAGATTATGTTTTTATTACTAAAAACCAATAAATATCCTCAAAAATAAAATAAAAATTACCCTTCTGGTATTACTCGTAAATACGAAAGATTCGAAAAAGTAGGTGTAAAAGAACATAAATAAGACGTCAAAAACAAAAATTAAGCATTCTATTGTTTTTTTATTTTCATGCTTTCTTCCCCAAAATAAAATTTAAAAAACATAAAAACTTCCTAAAAAATGTTCCATCGTATTCAAAATTACGTAATAATCTAGCAAAAAGCAGTGGATCATGTTTTTATTACTAAAAACCAATAAAAATCCTCATAAAGAAAATATAAATTGCCCTCCTGGTTTACTCCTAAATACATAATGATTCGAAAGAGTCATATAAGAAAGCACAAAAACACCGTCAACAACATAATTTTAGCATTTAATTTTTTTTAATTTTTATTTATTTTTCATGCTTTCTTCCCCAAAGTTAAATTTATAAAAATTCATAAAAACTCCCTAAAAAATACTTCATCCCATTCAAATGTTGATTAAAATACATCATAAAGGGGTAGATTATGTTTTTATTACGAAACACCAGTAAATATCTTCATAAACAAAATAAAAATTACGCCCCTTGATATTACTCCTAATTACATAATGATTCGAAAAAGTGGGTGTAAAAGAGCGTAAACACCCCGGCAACAACATAATAAAGCGTTTAATTTTTAAATTATTTTTATTTTTATGCTTTCTTTGTAAAATAAAATTTATAAAAAACACCCTAAAAAATAAACCATCCCATTCAAAATTGAAGAATAATACAGCATAGAGGGGTAGATTATGTTTTTATTACTAAAAACCAATAAATATCCACATAAATAAAATATAAATTGCCCTCATGGCATTACTCCTAAATACATAATGATGTGAAAGAGTCATATAAAAAAGCCTAAATACAACGTCAAAGACAAAATGTACGCATTTTTTTTTTTGATTTTCATGTCCTCTTTACCAAAAAAAATGTGAATTCATTTAAACAGCCGAAAGAAGAACATCACCTATTTAAAATAGGCATTAATGATGTAAACGCCAATGGATTTTGTTTTTATTTACAGAAACCAATAAATAACCGTAAAAAATAGAAATTACCCTCGTTGGCTTACTCACAGTCACATAATGAATCACGAAAGACCTTGTAAAAAGTATAAATATGACTTCAACGACAAAATTAAAGCATTTTTTATTTGTATGCCCTCTTTACTAAGGGCATGTTCCAAAATTTTACCCATGGGTAAAAAACATACCGTATAGTCTCGATAATAAGGCCGACTTTGTTCTTTTATTGCCCCCCTAAATTGAGAGAAAATGTCTCGATAATAAGGCCAGTCATATATCAATTATACCATTTTTTGGGGGCTCATATTTTAATCAAAGTCTCGAAAACATGGCCAGAATTTATTTTACCCTGGCGTTATTATCGGAACTATACGGTATGGGTAATTTGTGGGTCAACAATGGAACAACAAAAGAATGTCCGTGGGTAATTTTTAAAAAAATACTAGGAAATGTAGTATTTTTCTCAAATGTAGATTACTTGCATCTAGTATAGAATTCATATCTACTTTAATAGATTTAAATTAAAATGCATATAAAATATTGGTTGCATATCTTTTTGTCCCTACCGTAGTTCATGTAAGATAGTATCCTACCCTAACAGAAAATTCAAAATTAAAAAATGTAAACAAACATAAATTTAAGCATTATAAAATAGTAAGCAGATTTTTTATCGGACTATGTAACCAGTTGTTGTATGTTTACTTATCTCGGGATTTTAACATATTAGTTACTTTAATAGAGTTTTTAAATTAATGTTATAAAATTTTTGCTATAGGGGGGATACTATCTTACAAGAATTACGGTGGGGTTTTACGGTTCTATTAAATTAGGTCGACTAGAAATATCCAAGGGTACGGACCCTTTGGGTAAATATTTTTTGTTTTTTTTTTGGTTACCCTTGGGTAAGGCATGGATGTACCCTAGGGTATAAAAACACAAACTAGCTTACCCAAGGGTAAGACAGACTATAGGGCAATTGTATACCCTTAACAGAGCCAGCAGTATACTTTATATACTTTTTACCCCTCGGGTAGAAAGTTTTTGTGTACTTCTAGGGTATAAATTTATATTTGTACCCTAGGGCAGGGGTTTCCAAAAATGGCCCATGGACCATTTTTCCAATTTTTTCACCCTTATGGGCCAAAAAATGGATTTCAATACTGATTCAACTCAACCATTAACACCTAAAAGAAAACCCGAAACTAGGATAAGAAATACACCTCAAGCTTTTAAAACCCGCCCGAAACGATACTATAGCCACGAATACTTATATTATGGGTTTTATTGTCAATTTGAAAAGGGAATTCAATTGCCATATTGTCTCCTATGTAAAGAGTCAAAAGCCTATAAATCAATGCACAAGAATAAAATTACAAGACATTGGTCGCTGGTTCACTATGAACCAATTTTAAGATATCCAAAATGGTTTTTTGAGGATCTTTTAAAGAGGCATCTCAAAAGTGTACAGGAAGAGGCCAAAGAGGCCATAGATGAAAAACATGAGGGTATTTTACAACCACAAAGTGAGTTATCCCATTTTCTGAAAGATTTTAATTTGGAATATATTTCATATAAAATTTCTCACTTAGTAGCAAAGACTGGTTCTCCACATGTAATTGGTAGGAAGTTAATTAAGCCTGTTTTGAAATTAGTTGATAAAAATTTATATGGAAATTCAAAAGTAAATGAAATAAATGAATTAGAACTCAATGCAAAAAAAATTAGAAAAAATATAATAGATATTTCAGATGATATTGAAAAAAGCACAATATATAAATTAAGAAATACAAAGATGTACTCACTTCAAATTGATGAGAGTACTGATATTGGTAACAACGCTCAACTAATGTGTTTTGCTAGATATTTAGAAGATGAAACGATCACAGAGTCATTTCTGTTCTGCAAAAAGCTGGATTTAACATGTAAAGGAATTGATATTTTTAATATAATTTTCGAGTATCATATATTAAACTCAATAGATATGCAAAAATGTCGCGGTCTATGTTCTGATGGTGCCGGGGCGATGATAGGAATCAAATCCGGGGTGTCGTTTTATATGAAAGAAAGAAACGAGCTTATTGTTTCTGATCATTGTTCTCTTCATCGTTTAGTTCTTGCTTCAAAATGTCTTTCTGATGGATTAGAAGAAGTTTTTAATAATTTTTATGATATGATAAAGTTTATCTTAAAAGTCCACTGAGAACCCGTGTTTTTGAAAATTTAGAAATTTCTAATAATGATGAAGATGACAAAACCACGAATCTTAAATATTGGAATTCAGTAAGGTGGTTATCACGTGGACAAACACTTACTAGGGCCTATCCATAAATTAGCAATTTATACACATACTTTGAACAGAATAAAAAGGAAATATTTGCTTTCAATTTACATGATAATCATTTTGTAGCAAAAATTGCATTTTTGTGTGATTTTTTTGAAATCATCAACATTTATAATTTAAAACTACAAGGCAGAGATAAAAATCATATTTTTGTGACTCAGAATATTAGGCAATTGCATGAAACTGTAAATCTTTACATCGAATATGCCGAAAATAATGTATTTACTGTTTTTAAACGATTTTCTTTGCTTGGGTATAGTGAATCAGCTTATGAAGATATTATTTTTACTCTAAGAAAATTTTCAGATAATTTAATTACGAGATTTCCGGAACTTGCGAATGTGTATAATGGCTGGATTTAGTACATATTTGTAATAACAAGTTATACTTTTTCTGCGTTTTCATTGCCTGAGAGAGAGAAATTAACTAGATTGAACGGCGATAATCAAGCCAAACAAATATTTGCGGGGCATCAATTGGTTTTTTTTTGGGTGCAAATGCAAGATAAATACCCGATTTGTGCCTCTGAAGCTTTAAATTTGTTAAAAAGATTTCCAACTACATATCAGTGTGAGTCCGCTTTCTTAACACTAAATACAACAAAAACTAAAGCAAGAATACAACTTAAGTGTGTCAAAGAAGAAGTAAGAATACAATTATCAACCGTGAAGTCAGATTTTAATGCAATGGTCAATCCTGTGATCAATAAAAATGATTTAATACTTTTTATTTTCTTTGGCCCTTTTATATTTATGGGCCAAAATTATTTTTCAAATGGGTCATTTTTGGAAACCCCTGCCATATACTAAATGTTTTTATTTAATGTTGAAAATTGCTTCACTTTTAGTTTTTTTAATGCACAGTTTGTTGTACGGTGTTATTAAAAAGCCTGTATAAACGATCAGCGCTTGCAGAAAAATTCTATAAAATTTGTTTTATATTTCGGGCGTTTTTTTTACTATAGTTTCGTTAAAGTAAACACGGTTTAAAACCTTTTTTTACGCTAGTTTAATATTAAAGCGTTAGAATTTTCTGCCTTTAAACTTTAAAATTTTTCTTTATATTAAAGCACATATTGTTTAGTTTTGTATTGTTTTTACCATAAATAAAATACAAAAAAAAACGTTAACCCTGTTTTAAAACAAACCATGTTCGCTGTTGCTTTAAATGTCGAATTTTTAAACAACTAAAAATTTTTGATTCCTTAATAATCAGCATATTACAATAATTATTATGGTACTTTTAAAACTGTATTAAATCAA
>JAQFYM010005484.1:0-13224 GCA_034694785.1 Agrenia bidenticulata
GGAAAACGTCTTATTTGGTTTGGAAAACGTCCTATTTGGTTTGGAAAACGTCCTATTTGATTTGGAAATGGTATATCAAAATAGTTGGAGCACGTAAAAATATATTTTTTACAAAAAATTAATCATTTCGTGTCTTGTCTGTAATCTAAAGCACAACTTATTATTAAAATATAATATAATAAGAAGCATAATATATAGCTGTTTTTTGACACTTTGTAAATTTTGCAATTTTATTAAATAAATTTATAATTTAGGTGTTATTTACATTTTTAATAAATATGTGCCACAGGAAACTTGTAAAACAAAATTAAATATATTTACTGTAATAATCCAATGTCCGAATATTTCATGTCATATTAATAGCATCTACTATACTGGTTACATAATGAATTGCTTATAAAGGATATTGTGGCCGTAATTTAAACCTAGTTCTGTTCATAATAGGAAATAAAGGTAAACCCGAAAGGATTATTTGCATGATAAAATTATGATTTATAAAGTTTTTAAGAATTTTTTTTAATTTTTTAAATCAAAAAGCGTAGACGGGTTGTATTACCATATTTATCCATTATAGTCATTATTAGGGCAACCCATGTCATATATATGACAATTTTCATATGAATTGTCATATTTTTCATATTTCAAATTTTATTGCTGAAGAAAATTTCCCTTTAAAAACAGTATAATTCAAAGTAAACCTTGATTATATTTATGCTAGCTTGATAAAAGGCGCTTTAGTTACTAAATAAAGTAGTAGATGTATTACGAAAATAATAAATCGTTATGTTATAAGATTTAAAAATATTTACGTACCATTATGGGTAAAAAATTACCCCCATATGTAAACATTATACTTAAAGGTTTACAAGTTCTTAACACTCAATTTAGCATTTCTTAATAATTATAAGTTATACACAATTATCATTTATGTATAACCAATAATCAATAACTATCAATCTTTGTATGTCCTTAAAAATCATTAATACGGTTAAAATAAGCATTATGTGCAATTTTTGTGATTTTTTTTATATTTTTAAAAGAAATACGAGAAATGACAAATTTAGATTTTAAATTGTGTCAAGTGTTTTTTTGAACACATAACAATTTTATATGCAAATTCATGTTTTAATACAAACAAACGCCTAAAACATGTAAAATACTTGGAGCTAAAGTGCAAAAAAGTTGCGGTTGAAACCAAGTAGCTTTTTTTGAGCAACCAGAAATACACTTACCAACTATAAATATATGAAATATATTTTTTTTATGGCCTATAATAGCAGTAATACTAAAATTTGACAAAATTGTCATATTGTGTATATTTTGTTGTTTTTTGTGCAACAAAGTGTCATATCTGCGGTCATATTTGGATTGCCATGGTTATTATGGAGGGAACACCAAAAAAATATTTATCCATATTTCCATACCAGAATCGAAACCGCTGCTTTAATCAAATAGTAAAAAAAAATGTCTGGCATTTAACATTGCGCCTTTTTACAACTTAATCAACAATTTGATTTTGCTTTATAAAAAATTATCAAGAAACTTAAGAATTTGAAGGCACAAAAAATATTTTATTTTAAAAAAAGTAGCAAAAATAGATACAGAATGTCTTACCAGGGTTCCCGAAAAATATATTATTATTAAATGTATTGTATTTTATTTTAGCAATATATTATTTTTCTTGAACAATATAAAAAATATTTTTTATTTTAAAAAAATTTATATAAAAAATAAAACCTATTGTTTATTTGTACTTGCCTGTCTTTTTGATTGTTCTTTCGTGCAAATATAACCAAGTGCCAGCTTTAAACATATATTAAAACTGTTTCTCGAGCCCAATTCTAATTATTTTTTTGATTTGATCTAGGAAATAATAAAGTTTTTGGCAAAGAATATATTTCATAGTGCAATTATGGTTTTTACGTAACTATGACTATCTTCTTTTCTAATATTATTAGCTGGCATCCTTGGAAGTTCTTTTGAATAGTAATATTTAACGTTATGAAAGTACAACATTTTTTTATAATTTTTTTTTTTGCCAACGATTTATAATGATTGATATTACATTCGAAACGACTCTTGTATACATAAACAATATGCCTTCTAGCAGAAATCATTTATTTTTGTGATTTTGTTCTGTCTTTAATATCAAAAACGACTTTGTATGGTGATTTCATTGGTGCCAAATCTACATATTAGTGCTAGAAAAAAAAATTACGCCTCAAAGTTAACATAATTATTGTTATTGTACAATATATTATTGGTTACCGAAAAACACAATATAATATACCATATATATTAAGAAAACTCTGAGTCTTACTACGTCTTGTGCAATTAGCATAAAACGTTTGTATTCTTTCTTTATATATTTGATTACCATAAGGCTGTTTGAAAAAAGAAAACATTTACACGTAAAATACTAAGACAAATTACAAATAGGTACATTATTACGTAATTAAAGTACAATTATTTACATTGCATAGTAGATAAATTTCAGACAAGTGTTTTATACTAGAATTACGTAAAATATGGTATACTTTTTTTGAAAGTTTTTGCTTATTATAATATAAGAACGTATAAACTTATATAAAAACTGCAATGTTTCTTATTTTTTATACGGTATTTTATATTTTTTATTATGTTAGCAGTTGTCATGATTTTTTATCTTTAATTTTTTTACGTATTAATCGATATATCCCGGAAAATCTTAAGTAATACATTAATCTAGTTCGTTGGCTGTTATCGACTAATAATTTTGCATACAAAATAATTTTATATAAAAAAGTCATGTCGTCATGGGAATAAAAAAATTGCAGCCAAATGCAGTTTTTTGCTGTAATAAAAATGAACGAAGCTTTCTGCGTCAGTTGACGGTATTTTGGCTCAACATATAGATAAATAACAAAATAAGTTTTTTTTTTTTCTGTATTTAGGTCAAAATTTGTTTTAACACCCCATATATGTTTACCCAGTAAATTAAACCAGAAATACAAAAAACTACTTAATGTCTTTTTTCATTTTAACACTACTTTATATAGACATTTTGAGCTTTTGACGAGGTTTAATAATTCTGATAAGGCACTAATCTGTTTACACACTTTATAGTCTAAAAATAAAATAAAAAATAGTTATACAAAAAAAACGGCTCAGAATAACAAAATCTCATGTTATCTTGCAATTAAAAAAATTCTAAATGTGTTGACTTGTGTTATAGTAACAATTTGGCTAGAGAAAAATAATTTTATAAATAGCAATAGTTGGTAGCATTGCATTTCTTTTTTTTGGGGGGGGGTATGATTTGGGGACGGGTAAATTTCTCCCCCAGTGTTAATTTTCTATCTTGCATTTTTGCAAAAAGATTATAACATAAAGATTTTAATTATAAGTTGCGATCCACAGCGGTTTTGATATATGCATAATACACATATGTACAGGCTAGATATTTATGAAATTTGACATAGAGCTGAGCTGTGCTTTTCGATAAAATTCAGCTTCGAAGCTGTGCGTAAAAGTAGGTTAGAATATACATAAATTTTTTCTAAAATACTAGATTTTCTGTTTTTTAAATCAAATATTTGTTATGTAATACAAATATCTTTGATAGCGTAGTTAGTTTAGTTCTATGTCATCTAATTTAAAAGAATAATTTATAAAAAAAATTGCAAAAATCGCGTAAAAAGTGGTCATCAATATAATATTTACATGTTCGTGTGCGTAGCGGTTCTTTTTTTATTAAAAATTGTGATCAATCCATTTCAACCCATAAAAAATACATAGTTTTTTGTATAATTTTTAAACCTTGTATAAGCTAAAAAAATACATTCTAATAAGTTTATTGCAAAGCGCTAATTACACTCCCGTATGAGTATTTTATATACATTACATGATAAATATTTAAGCTTCGAAGTTCTTTTGATTCTCAAAATTTTTTTTTATATGAATCTTATAAATTATGGTAGTCATATCTTTTTTTAATGTTAACACAATTTATATTATTGCCATAAGTGTACTAATATCATTTTCCTTGCAATTTTTTACTTTTTCTTGCTGTATAAAATATGAATTTTATATATATAAGAGGATTACATTATAAAGGTCATAACAATCTGCATTTGTATGCATTTCAAAACATACTTAAAATACCTAGTTTTTAGCCCAAATGTCAGTTTTTAGTAATCAAAGCAGTTGATAGGTTTTATTTAGGTGATAAGTACATTTATTTTACGTTATGTATGTATTTATATACTTAAATCCAATGAAAATAATATTTATACCGATATAAAAGAACAATCCAAATTTACATACGACAACGATTGCAAAAAATATAAAAGGTATTATGATTCTTAGAAAGTTTGACCCATGCCTAAAATATATTGATATGTATTTTAAGCAGTAGGGGTCGACAAGTTACTGCTACTAACGCAAACTTACATTAAGTTACTGTATTTTACAGTTAGTTACGTGATAGAAGTAACTAAGAGTAAGTTAAATATATTATTTTGTAATGCGATTTTTTTATAAAAGTTTCATAAAAAATAAATATTTCTTAACAAAATAAAGCATTCATACATCTATGGTAACAACATTATTGTTTTCACTATCCATGCAGGGTCCTAAATGTTCGACACTTGTTAATAAAGTACATCTAAAATTTAAACCAGCAAAACGATGTCATTTTACACACTATTATTTAAACGCAATAGAGTATGATACGTATAATATTTTTTTTTTTTGCAGAGTAATTCGCATCAATAACGATAGTTATCTAATTTAGCATAATTTTATACAATCTAGAAATACTTTTTTTAAAGGGTAAAAACCAACAGATAAATTGTAGCTTATTTTATAGAAATTAAGTTGTAAAACACTATTGAACATTTTGCATACTTTGTTTATACGACAACAAAAACAAAAAAATAGTTTTGTAGAAGCAAATATTTTGTTTTAATAATACATATCGATGCAAAAGTTAAAATGTAATTTATTTTAAATTCGAATTTTAGCAAAAGCGGCTTTTGCTCGATCACAAAAAAAAAATCTGTTAGATAAGTAATTCATGCACTACATAGTATTACAGTGTTATTATACCTTAAATTTTTTTATCAATTTATATTTTTTTCGTACGCTATGCATGCGTTGTCAATATTACAACAGATACCATATGGTTTGACGTTTTTTTTTTTGTATTATAGATTTGTAGGTTAAAAACATCATTATAGTTTGCAGCGTAATAAGAAAATGTATAATTTATCTCTTTCTAGATTTCTATTTTAATTTTACTTTTTTTGCGTGAGGCAAAAAGCACTTAATACCGGCTCATAAACTTTACGCAAAAAAGCATTGTAACAATGTAATAAACTTAACATTGTATTTGTTTAAAAATAAAAATTTGCTGATGTAAATTTGAAAAGAGGTTTTTTTTTAAAAAAATAAGAAGCCACGAACTTTAAGGCCAACGTATATATAAATTAAAAATAAAAAAAAATAATATATTTTTCGATTTGATCACTTGCAAAAAAATATAAATAATTGCAATATTTTACCAAATACAGATTAATTTAAGTTACACTATATGTCAAGGTTACTGTAACTTACAGTAACTTACTGTCACTTAAGTTACAGTAACTTGCAACTTGGCGAACCCTATTAAGCAGCAAAAATAACGCATAAAATGTAAATATTTTTCTTATACTGCAATTATAAATTTAAATGTATAAAAAAGCGCATGAAAATGTGTTTAAGAAGCCTTTATACAAATTGCACTAAAAGTTTTTTAAGCATTTGGAAAAAAAACACTTTTCTAAGACATAAAAAATGTTTAGACAATGCAACAAACATTTACTGTCTCCAACATTAATGTTTGAGTATTTTTAAGCCAGCAATATACAAAATGATTCTTAATAATATTTTTATAGCTAGCCTTAATTTAGCGGCCGAAATTTAAGTTTAACACCAAAATTACTTCAAAGGTCCAAAATTTGTAGAAGTGCCAAAATTTTTAAAAGTGGTAAAAAATCATAAAGGGCCCAAAATACTAAATTGACACGATTAAAAGCCAAAAAAATACATAAATAGCGTTTAAAAACAAACAAGATTTTTTTTGAGTTTAATCTTATTAAAATAAAAATGACAAGAAAAATGTAACAGCAAAACAAAAAAAAAACGTTTAGTTGGGGTTTTGGCAGTTTTATAATGATTTACGGGCGTTTGCTAGCGGCAATTTGCAAATTTTACTGCTTTTCTAGTAAAGTTGTGTTCAAAATATGATTTCGGGAGCAAAAAACGTATTTATTATTTTTATATTATAGAAAATCTGTTTATTGTTTTTTTTTTTTACAAAAAAAGATTTAATATTGATTTAAAAAATTTTTTATTGTATTTAGTAAAAATGTTATATTATCTACAATCCGTCTAAAAAATGCAATTTTTATATTTTATGTATCAAACGTTGTTGGTCATCGTCATAATGCGTTATAAATACCTTTTGACAACACAAGTAAGTTTATTATGGGTTTTAATTTTGCAAAGCGTATATTTATAAAAATTTATAGCTGAATAAATATTTGTGAACAAAAGAGAAAAAACCATAACTAAAAGTTTTATTCTGTTTTAATAACTTCTACATTTAGAAAGATCATTTTTTTTAGAAAAATATAGATTATAAAATATTTTTGTTACATAAATAGAAATGTGCAAAAACTCAAAAAACATTAATTAAATTAAAATTTTGCGTTTAAAAAAAAACCTAATAAAATACATACTACCTCTTTAAAGTAAAATGAGCCCTATTTGGAAATAAAAATTACAGAGCAGCACAGGTTGAACGTGCAAAAACAGAAATAAAACTCGTGAGGAAATATAAATCATCATTTGTATACATTTTTCATACACATTGATTATAAATAGAATTTGTCATTTGAATTTTTTCGGATAAGTACAATTTTATTTTTATTTGAGCTTACAATAGAAAAAAATAGTTAAAACTTACGTTAAACATTTTACTAGTATCTTTTTAATCTGAAAAATCTTACAATATATTTTGGTCATGAAAATACACGCATGATCCAGCTTGTAATAGATAGGTGTAATACAACCACTTTAGAAGACCCAAAATTCCGGATTAACGGCATATTTTATTAAGGGTACAATGACATCCTATCTAGAAAATTTTAAAATTCTAAAATTCTAAAATGTATAAAATAAAAAATATATTTATTTATCAATATTAAAATATTACAGGCAAAATAAAATTTTTATTAATGATTAGGAATTTTTTTTTTAAAAAAACGAAAAACTAATTATTTTTAAAAAAATCTTTCAAAAAATCTTTTTTAAAAATACCAACGGATTTGTATATAAAGTCTTTGACGAAAAAACTTACCTAATTTTAAACATATTATTAGGGTCAACCACTTGCATATTTTTAATATTTTTTGCATATTTTTGGGGCAATTATTACCCTCTATATATGAAAAATATCAAAAGACTTGGTCACAAAAATGTATTTTATACGCTGAATAATATTCATCAGAATTTAAGATTGAACCCTTTGCAATTTGTATTGTAAATTATGTTCTTGTAAAGTGGATTTTCTATAAATGCATATTTTTATAAAGTTTCGCATATTCTTGCTTATTTTATATTTATTTTTAATGAATTCTGCATATTGTTGTGCTATATTATCTGGTGTATACATTTTTAAGTGTATATAATAATTATGAAACTTTATAATAGGCAAAGGATCTTTGAGATATCGTGAATTATATAAAGAGAATAGTGAATACTTACTGACTGCAAAATTCCAAAAAACCAGAATTCGGTATATTTCAACTGTTTGTCAACTAGACCCATAATATTTATAACTTTGTATATAAATATTTTTATGTAGAGTAAAACCAAAAAAGACAGTAGTGCTTCAAAGAGGGGGGTTTATAGGGGGTGGCTACGCCCCTCAGTGAAAATTTTTATATTGCATTCGCACAAAAAATAAGTAAATAAAGATTAAAATATAACATCCAAAATTAAAAAAAATCTACAATGCATAATACACATATGTAAAGTTTTTAAATATAAGAATTTTTACGTTGAGCTGAGCTGTAACTTTCTCGATAAAAGATAGCTATGAAATATGCGTACAAGTATTTGTAATATACTAAAATATTATTAACAAATTAAAATTTATGCATATTTTACATCAAATACCATCTTTGTATAAAAAGATGCTTGGAGCGTATTTTGTTAAGTTATATGTCAAAACCTTAGCAGAAAAATTTCAAGAAACTTGCAGAAATCCTTAAAAGTGCACTTAATATACAAATATACGTGTTAAGTGCGCAATGGTTGGTTCAGTGATAGAAAACACACGTCTGATGCTAATGTCAAAACACAAAAAAAATGTATAGTTTTTTTTATAATTTTTACGCCTTGTATAAGCTAAAAATATAGTACGTTCTATTGAGTAGGTTGCAAAGAGCTAATTAAAATTTTTGACAAATTTGTGACGGTAATTTCGTAATATTTATCTTTCGAAGTTTTTTTTAATTTTTGAAATATCTTTTTATATGCATCTCATCGATTACAAACAGTAATTTTATTCTTATGGTGTACAGTATATTTGTAAGTAAACTGTCGCAAAAATCATTTTATTAATTTTTTTACACGTCTTTATGTATAAAAAAATAATTTTTTTGTAATATAGGATTGCCTCATAAAGTTGCCAACAATCACCATTTTTTGCATTTGAAACACACAATTATAAGCACTTTTTGATTGTCGCAAAGTGTATTTTACAATTACCGCATTACTTTTTGGATTTTAAAGGTATATAGTGTAGTTATTTTATTTTATTTTATAGTATGTATGTATTTATATATAAATCCAAATAAAAAAATTATTAAACCGACGTAAAAAATATTTATCAAAATGTAAAACAGAAGCAGGCTGCATAATAACCGAATAAAAAAGCAGATTTTTTAAATAGTATTACCATTTCCAAAATATATTGATATGTATTTTGAGCAGCAAAAACACGCACAAATTGTAAAATTATTTTTATAAGTAACCAGAATTTAAAATGCATATAAAAGTCTATCTTTATACGTTAAAGAGCATGTATAAAAATTTTTTAAAGGTTGCTATACAATAAACAAATAAAAGCCTCTTTAAGCTATTTAAGAACGTTTAGACAATGCAACAATCATATATTGGTTCCAAATTGTATATTTGAATGCGTTTATTGCAACTATAAATTTTACTTATTGTAAATAATGTACGGGTAGACTAATTCAGCACGGAAACTAAATTATACTACCCAAAACTACCAAAAACCGCCAAAACTTTTTTAACCGAAGATGTAACTTTTAAAATGGCGCCAAAAATACAAACATTGACCTTATTTAAAGCCATAAAAATACTTTTATAGCGCAAAAAACAAACACATTTTTTTTTGAACAAAATTATAAAAAATATTAAAATTGTCAAAAATAATTTAAAAGCAGTAAAAAGAATAAAAATTTATGTGAGGTTTTAGGCGGCTTTTAACTGGTTTAAAACTTAAAATCAGGGCATTGGAGTATTTTTGGCGCACTTCTAGTAATTTTGCGTGGTAAGATAAATTTTGGGTGCCATAAACAAATACCCTTATTTTTTTATAGAGAAAAGTGTAGTTGTGCTTTCTAACGCAAATAAAAAAATTATTGATGTAAAATATTTAAATTGTCGTTAGTAAAAATGTTTGGGTAAATACATATTTTCTAAAATATGCAATTTTTGATGTTATTTAACAAAAGATGTTGGTAAACATTTCAATACGTGTAAAGCACTTCTTGATAACAAATTAGTTTTTCAAAGGGGTTTTATTATACATTAAAGTATATTTTAATAAACTAAAGCTAAAAAAATATTTTTAAATAAAAGACAATAAAGTATAATTAAAAATCTTCGTCGTTTTAATAACTTAAAATGTAAAAGACATTTTATTTTTTGACGAAAAATGGATTATTAAATATTTAAGTAAAATAAAAAAATCTATAAAAAAAAATAAATACAAAAATAGATTACAGTAGTGTGCGATTCTTGGGCAAAAAATCCTTTATAAATTAAAGAAATGATACAAGTAAAAAGGGTTATCTAAACACAATAAAAAGGCTAAATTATACATATATTTAGATTAATCGCAGTGTATAACATATATACATGGTGAATCGTTACTTACCCACACATAATGGGTATAGCTTTTTAAATCTTGTGTATTAGGATTTCTATAAGATTTTAATAAAAAGATGCGATGGTAAATATCATGTGGACATAACTAGTCTTTATAGGTATACGAGTATCATTTATATTAACACATTTTTCCATTTTCTGCTCATGAATCCACTGAAAGTTAAATTCTTGCAAACCAAAGTCAAATGACCGTATAATTGGCGATAATGCTAGTTCTAAGGCACCAAATTGATTCAGTGCCCATTTAATGATATATTCTCTTTAAATATGGATTTTTAAGTTTTTGTATTTGTGCCTTATAGGAGGGTTAGAAAACAGTAAATAGTAAAATTTGCCCTAAAACTCTAAACTAAAGTATAATTTATCGCATTTTTACATTTTTTTAGAACTAAAAAAAAAATCACCATATGTAGATTCAGTGTGACTTAATTAAGATTTTGGTCCCACTACAAGTAAATAGAAAAGCTTTTTGTGAATTCAAATTATTTGCCTTATAGATGCCACTCTATCTTGCCCCTTAAAACGCACACTAATGTATATGAATTTTTATTTTTGCGTATACATAAAACTAAAAAAAAATACATACCGTCTGTTAAAATAAAATATGAGCCCCCTGCCAAAAATATAAAAATCAAGACTGCATATAAGGAGTCACAAGTGTTTTCGGGAAAGCGCATCAGTTTAAAAACAGACTAGGTTTTAAAAGGCCAGATAAAGCGTTTTTTGATTAATTGTAGAATAATTATAAAAGTTGCATACGCAAAACAAAGTGCTCTAAACATATGTAATTTTTCTTGCAATTTTTTGTTTATATGAAAAAACATATTTTTTATTTTTTATTCACAAAATGTCAAAATTTTTGCTACCAAATAACTTTCAAAAAAGAGCCGCAAAAAACAATTTACTGTTTTAAGTCTATTTTTATTTTCTTTTATCTCCTTTTTGCATGATATTATTGTATATACAAACTAAAATTCTGTCCATATAATATCATAATACCAAGTATACCAAGTATACGAATATATACATTTTATGTTATAGTTATTTTGTTTATATATTAACAAATAAATCTTGTAATTACGACAACTAAAAAAACACTAAAAAACATTTGCATTTTTATGCTTCAGTATTTTCATTATAAAAATATAATAAAAACAATAGATTTCGCAATATGATAGAAATATGCAATTTCAAATGACGTACCAATTGTTTTGTTTTGTATGTTTTTTAAGTAGTTTATACAGGCGTGTCAAATATTAACAGCAGGAAGCGCAATAATTTAATTAAGAAAGTATTAAACAACCTGAATTAAAAGAAAAACCTCAAATATTGTTTTTATAAAAAAACGCTAAAAACTTATATTTGAATTTGGCATTTGGCATTTGGCATTTGGCATTTGGCATTTGGCATTTGGCATTTGGCATTTGGCATTTGGCATTTTAAATTTTTATAGTCTTTTTAGGTTCAAACAATGACAACTATAAAAACTATGTATAAGGCTACAGTAAAGTAGGTTATAAGCTGTAAAACCTATATTAATGTACAAATGTGTTTTTTTAGTACTTGACTCCAAAGCATGTATCTGTATTTGCCTGTTACTATATTAGATTTAAGTTTGTAAGATTTAGATTTTTCTTATATTTAAAAATTGTTTTTTAAACGAAATCTGTGCAAACGTTGTATGTTTTGGGCTGTATGTAAAATATATATCCTTTAAAAAGGTTACCGTATAGTTTTTAAGAGAATAGCCGCCTTTATATATCATAAACTAGGTAAAACAAACAAAATCTTACTAGTTAATGCGTATTGATTATTTTTTGCACGATTGGTTATTATAAACGTATATGAGTATATATTTATTCTAACGATAATAAGGAAATATACTATCAAATAATAGCAAAAAGTTCTGTAAGTTGCCTATACTAGGCTATATTTTGCAATTTTTTTTAAAGAAAAACTTTCAAGTTGTAATACATTTACTTATTCTTACAATTTAAAGATATAATTTTTGCCTCGTTTATATAAAAAAATTACCCCGCAGCATATCAGAGAAGCATGAAGAAATTGTAAAAATAAACCAAGTTAACAGCTGTTATCTATGTACCATGCAGATGTAACATGTTTTTTTTTTGCATTATACAGTAAAAATTACTATTTAGATTTAATTTGACGCAAAAAATCATTATAGTGCGCAGCAGTGGCGTATCGCGAGGGATTTACCCTTCGCCCTTTGAATTTTTTCCAGCTTGAATTTAATGGGGAGGGGTCTTTTTTTATGTAGAAATTTGTTGTATTTTAAGAATCCGAATAACAAATTTTTATATAAAACTTTTTCAAAAAAATTATATATTTTAAACTACCTAATAAAGAGAATTTAAATCCCTTTTTTATGTACAAAAAAACTTACTACTCCATGGTCAAAAGTTACTGGGTACGACACTTGTGTGCAGTAAGAAAAATTTGCACAAAAATATATTACTATATAGTCATTAAATCCGACAAAACAACAAAAAATAACTTTTTCGAGTAAAAAATGTTAGGGTAAATCTGTTTGATCGTTTTTTATACTTTTATGCATATAAACAGTTTTTTAGAAAAATCAAATTCGAAAAAACTATTTATTGCAAAAATATTAATTTTTTTTTTAAAATAGATAAAAAAAAAGTTACAAAAAAGAAATTTATTAGTATATATTTGTTAACTCTTGACTGAAAAAAATATTTTTTTCGTTTTTTTGTCAAATGACGCATATATGCGTCATGAAAAAAAATATAATAGGGAAAACTAAAGTACAAAATTAACATTTGCTACAGTCTATAATGTGTAGAAATTTTTTTTCCAAAATAACTGTAATTAAATTTTTTTGGTTTGCGGAATTTATGATGCTTTTTTAAGGAATTAATTTTTGTAAAAAAATTAAAAAATCACAATATTACAAAATGTGTAAAAATCAACAAGATACTTACAAAAAATGTTTTTTACACAATTTTCGGTAAAAAC
>JAQFYM010005485.1:0-13223 GCA_034694785.1 Agrenia bidenticulata
TTTATTTCAAAATCTAGGGTAAAAAAACAATTGTCTAATTTTTTTACATTGCCGATTTTTTATATAGTAAAAACCAGTTGCTTACCTAGGGGGCGGGGTGCCCCCCCTGTGACAAAATTTATATCCCTAAATTTACGGGGGGTGGGTCTTTTTTTGTGCAGAGATTTTTTTTTCATTTTAAGCATCCAAATTAAAAATATTAAAATGAAATGTTTTTGTTGTTTTCAAAACTTTAAGGTATTGTAAAACAAGGTTTTGTTTGTAAACTTATATAAAAAAAAACACTGTCTAACCCTGGGCACAAAAATTCCTGGGTATGCCACTTATAAAAACCTATGTGGCCAGGCTTAAATTTGTACAAACACATATACAATGTCACAACAGCATAAAACAATATGCTCAATAGTTACTTACTTCTCAAAAAGAAAAGCAAACGAAATATATAAAGCTATGCACTAGACATTATATTTTTAAAACTGTCAGTTTTTGTATATATCAGATAACCCTTTGTCATACTTCTTTTGTGCTTATATAAAAAAAAACACCGTTTAAGTAGGCATTATAAATTCGTATAGACAGTTTTCTAGTAAAGTTCGCAATTCGATGCACATTCAATTAATGTTAATTTATTTTCTATCAATAAAATGGAATAACCCATTAAAGCCTTTAAAGTGCAATAAAATATATTTACTTAAACTGGTAAATTTGCTAAGTATCACGTTATTCTTTATACACTTAATAAATGTATCTTGATGTTGTCAGCCAAAATTTTTTTAATGCTTTACCTTATAGATTTTTACATACTTCTATTGACCTGAATTAAATTTTCAAATTTGTAAATAAAAATGATTTGTATAGAAACTGTTATTCTATGCATGCAGGCGTCATAGAAATTCTTCTTGCTATAAAAACCAAAATTATAAAACACATTAAAAGAAAAGTTAGTAGTCAATTTTTGAGGCTGTATTTTGTACAGTTTTAAACTGATTTTGCGCTGCTTAAGTATTGATGTCGAACGAAACATTTTAAGGATTTTCTAATAAAATATATGAACATACATACCTGGCTGATTTACTTTAGAATTTCTTGGATATTGTGTTTTGCAAAATATTTAGCGATTGCGTTTTTTTTTGGCTATGCTAACAGTTTACCGGTATAAAAATATATAAAACTGGCATAATATGTGCCTTAAAGCGTAAAAACACGTAAAGCTCAAGGCAAAAACAAAAATAGTTTTACAGGACTTTAACACCTGCTTTTACTAAGCTATACTTCTAAATTTTAAAAAGGTCCCTTTGGTGCCAGAATATTCGTTATAAAAATCATAAAGCCCTTAGGTAGTATTTTAACTGCAAAAATATATTTTTAAGGTGTTTATCAAATAAATATAGCTTCTTGATCGACATAAACCAGCCTTAGTCGGTATAAAAACTGAACTAAATCATATCAATTAGTCATAGAATTTCTTACTTGTTTAAACTTATAATTTCAGGTAAACAAATATGACCGTATGATATATCTATTGTCGACCAACATTTTACCGTGCTGTAGTAAAATAAATTTTATATAAAAAAAATGCATAAAAATTTCTCGTGTTATTGACGAAGGCTTTTTTTTGCATTTTTTCGTGTTATTACCCTAATTGTCGTACAAAAAATTGTAGCAGAAAGTGTAGCTAAGCATTTGTTTAATTAATAATACTGTAGCATCGAAAAACCTGAAAAACGTATCAACAACAAAGCAAGTTTATCTGGGTTTTTACGAAGAAAAACCAAAAAAGGAAAACCAAGAGGTTCATAAATGCTAGAAGTTTTTGTATATGGTAACTATTCAAAGACTTAAACTACACTTAATTACATAGTATAGTATTTACATTCTACCATATTAAATTTATCTAATAGGTAACGTTTTAAGAAATATACTTTTAATTCTAACATACTAACGAATCTTACACAGAAAACAGAGCACAATAAAAAACATTATATACTAAATATTGGCTAATTAGTATAAGATTATTATACTAAGGTTTTTGCATTTGCAAACGTAAGTCTAAATCCGGGAATACTGAGTATTTTTTCTCTATAAAATATGACCATACAAAATATGAATTTTCTTTTAAACGTTTATTTTTCTATTTAGTCCAGTTTTTTTTATAAATGATGGAAATATTATTTTTGTTGAAATCTGTCAACAAAAAGAAAACATGTTATACTATTAAAAAAAAGTCCTACTTTATAAAAAAAATATTATGTCTGCATTTACACAGTAAAATTTTGTATTTTTTATTATTTTTAGACTTTCTATATTGTTGCGGTTTATTTTGTTTTTTACAAGAGTATATGAAATAACAAAAAAAACAATAAAAAAAATATTTTACATACATTGAAAAACTTTTGACATTTAAAACAGATGCACGCAAAGGTGTGTTTATAACATCACTTAAAAATATATATTGGGTGTGGCATTTTATAAAAATTTTAAGTCTAATGCTGATACATCTAACATTTTATGACTCCGTTAACTCTTTCACTGTTTTTCTCCTAAAAAAAAAGGTATTATAAAAATATAGAAAAAATTTTTTAGTTTTCAAAATTTTTTAGTTATTTATAATCCCAAATAATATCTGTATTTTTTGAAATAAATTTCAATTGAACTAGATCAATGTTACCGTAATGAGTGAATATGATGTATTAGAGAGGATATGTATGAATATTTAAAAATTCTTATTATATAATATTACTATCATTAAAGCCGGTTTTTTGATCAGCAAAATCGTCATTTTAGCATCAAAAAATCGGCAAAAAATCGGCAAAAAAATCGGGACAGAAACTGTTTCTAAATGATATTGTATTTTTATGCGTATTTAAAGATTTACTTATTCTTACCGCACCATATTGGATAAAAAAACAGTTCTTTAAACCTAAAAATGTTTACTTTAAAAAAATTAAATATACTTTATAGTCAATACTTGCCACCCGTGTAAAAACAGCTACACAAGTATGTTTATACTATTAAGGGTTGCTTTGTTAATAAAAAGGACATATTTTTTCTATTAAATCTATTTTTGTTTTTTATAGATTAATCGGTTTAAGATTATATAATTTAAATTTTTTATCATCTATACTAGTTTTTTACAAGCTATATACTTTTACTTGTTTAACAGCCTCTTTTTTTTGTAATTTGTATGTGCTTATAAAACATGAATGCAATAAAATACTGTTTTTTAGGATTTTTCTAATTTAAAAAAACAAATCCATACAAGACATTAATACAACTATACTATTTTTACTTTTTCATTGCGTAGTTTGTAGTAAGTTTTTTTTGACTTTTTTTCTATAATATGTGCTTGCAATATATTTATTGTATTTTTTTGTCTTTATGTGCATTACCCGATTTTTACATGCATATCCTGTATTTTAAAAACGTTTTTAAAGGTTGTTTAGCAACGGTTTGTTTGCGCTTTGCAGGCGTTTTTAGGCATAAAAAAGTGGCAAATGCAGAAAAAGTCAGTTGCCGATTGAAAAACCGGCCCTAACTATCATTTATCACAAATCTACCACAGTAATAGTTGTGCAAAAAAAAACATCGTAAAATAATAATGTGTGAAAAAAAGTGACAAAAACATAACACAGTGTATCTGTTAGTGACAACTTATTAACGATTTGTGTTACATTAAATATACGATAGTCGCTCTTATTCCAAAAAAGTAATTGGGTATACTGTATTCACCCGAAAGTAAGAACAGGGTATAAAAATACATGTTCTTTTTTTTGCTATAAAAAGACTCCATATTTATGTATTCTGTTATATAATTTGATTAGTAGGTCTTTCTAAACAAAAATCATGAATAAATAAGAATATCTTTTATAATATAAATGAAATTACACGCGTCCGTCGTGTCTTACCATATCTTTAAAACCGGATTGTTTATCTTTAATACAGATGATCTTTTTTTCGGAATAACAATTCCGGAATAATTGTAATTTTAAGACCCCTTACTGTTCTTATTTTCAGACGAATACGGTATATATCTTTTTTTTTAAGTCTTGCAGTACAATTAAGTATAAATTGTCAGAGCTGTTATAAAACCCATGACATACCAAGTTATACATCCTTTGTCCTATTTTAAGTTATTAAAATTTTTTATCTTTTTAACATGAATATACAAATAGAAAGTTAAAAAAGTAGAAATTTACACTCTAAAAGTATGTTTTTTTTGTAGTTTAATTCATATCTTATTGGTGACGTGATTTTTAAAAAAAAATATTATATTTACACTACAAGTGTATTAGTTAATTCCATTTATTTTAGTTTAAATGAAATACTAATCTATTGAAATATGATTGTTATCTCAAGTACCATGAATTTACATAACCTTAATATCTGTGTTGTAGCGCAAAATCTAATTTTGTCTTTCTTATTTTCAATGTTAGTTAATAAAGAAAAGTATTGCAATTGCTTTTTTTGTTGTCCGAAAGAAACCTATTTTTGCGACCCTCGATTTTTTGTTGGTTCCTGATAAAACCATATTTTTTCGCCCCCTTTTTTTGTTGGTTCTGTTAAGAACCATATTGGTTTGACCAATCTTTTCTGATGGTTCTCTAAAGAACCATATTTTTGTGTCCCCCTTTTGGTGTTGGTTCTTAAAAAAGCCATATTTTTGTGACCCCTCTTTTTTGTTGGTTCTTAAAGAACCATATTTTTGCGACCCCCCTTTTTTGTTGGTTCTTAAAAGAATCATGGACAGTGACAGGGTACATAACAGTAATCTCATATTAAGTCATATAAACCGGTCAATTTTTAGAGAAAAAATAGAAACCCCTTCAAAAAATACGCCAAAAAAAACTTGATACTGGCTAAAATACAAATAATAAAAATAGTATCTATTATTGTAAAGGAATATTTCACCTATTCATAGTTATATTTAAAACCAAATTACCTAAGATATAGAAACCATGAACCCGTAAAGAATATTAATAAAATATTCAAATACTAATAAGTGTCTTAAATAAATACTGCAGCAATCAAAAAGTATACAGACAATTTTTTTTTGATGTGTACTAAATTTTCACTTTTATCCTTTTAAAACGGGTAAAGACCAATACTATTACATTTGCAAAAAAACGATTGATGTACAGATAATCCTTAAAGAAAAAACATATTTTCTTTGTTTATCGCTTTATTAGTTCATGGTTGTTGATGTCGCGTATATACTGATATTTATGCAGCAAATATAATTACGGGCATATTTCATTGGTCTTCTTGTTTTTTTAAGTCGTACAAAAGCAACTTATTTTCTTCAAGTATACTAAAAAACTCAAGATTAAAATGCGTAAATAACGTGTTTTTTACTCTACATGCCCATTGTGTATTTTTCGCTTAAAAACATGTAATGTTGTAAATTACGAATTAGAAATAATGACAGATCAGTTGCAATGTATAAAAACAACTTCAAAGAAATTATTTGTTCTTCTATTTTCTTAGGTTATTTTCGCATTAATTACATTACAAGTAGGACGGCAATTTAAGTTTTACATTTTAATAGGTACCCATAATTCAGATAAAAATATTACTGTACCAATACAGAAAAAACGAAAATAAAGGTTTTAAGTTGTAGGAAAAAGATAAAATTAAAATTCAAGTGCACACATACTAAAACTCTGCTAAATTAAAGTCTACTAAAAAAACTTAAAAAATGCGAGTGCAAATAGATAACAATCTAAAACTATTTTAGAAGGGAACGCACGGTACAATCAGTATTATCAGATAAACTCTAAGCCGGGTACACATAGTTTTCTTAAAAGTATAGTCATAAAAAATATCAGTTTTAAAAAGCCAAGTATTTTTATACCGGTAAAATAAATGCATTGCAGTTGCAAAACATAAAAATAAATGAATGCTTTAATGTAATCATATATCAGCAACATAATTAAATACAGTTTGTTATAAAGAAAAAAATGCACTTATCACATATAATTGCTTGCGTTCAAGATGTGGTACATAAAAAAGTCAAATAGTATAAAGTTAAAAAAAAGAAAAAATTTTAAAAACAATTTCTTCATTAGGAGTAGATATACAATAGAAAATAGTCGTAGTTGTTATATGCTATATCAATTTTAAAAAGAAGAACCAATAAACGCAATTTGATATACATCAAAAGCATTTTTATTATTAGTTTTTGTAATATTTGTATTGTAATAAACTAATTTTTTTCTTTCATTTACCTAAAAATAAAATCAACAATATTAAATATTTTCAGTGTTCTAGCCGGTGTTACAATTTATTTTAAAAAATTACCCCCTTAATAAATATTATATAAACTGTATAAGCTTTTACAATTTACAATTCTTTTGCAGATAAAATGCAAAAAAGTTAGGTGTACATGCATTTTTGAACTGCTAAAGCTAAATGCAACATAAAAATAATAATATAAAATTAATTATGACTCAATATGTAATTTTTTTGTATAGTACGCCAAATCTTACAAAAACAAAGTTTTTTGCACCAAAATATAGTTTTTTTTGCAGAAAAAATTAAGTACAAAAAAATTTTATTCTAGTAAATTCATTACTGGGTTTGCCAAAAAACTATTGATATTAACAAAAATTATCATTTGCAAAAAATACTTATAAATGCACCAACTAAGTATAAGAACTGTTTATAACAGGATGTCAGAGGTCCTAGAATAATATATTATTTATCTGAAATATATATATATATATATATATAAATACCTTTTAAAAACTTTTTACGTTTTCTTTGGGCAAAGAAAACGGCTGTAAGTGGTTGACTTGTATACTTTACAGCTTTGGACCGTTTTTCGTTATATACCTTTTTTTTGAATATTTTACGTAATAGTGTATCGTTTAATCATACTTAATATTGCGCAAACTAGCATGTTATAATATTTAAGCAACAATTTGCGTTTTAATATACTTTTTACGTTTTAATTAATAATTTTACGCAAAAATGAAATATTGAAGAAATTTTCGTTATCACTGTAAACAACCATTATGCGCATTTAAACATGAATACATCATAGCGTAATATAAGAACTTGTTAAAATTTCCTTTTTTTATTTTTGTTTATACGCTATAAATCAATACCAGTATAATTACAGTTTTTGAATCTTTTGTTGTGCATTCTTTTTAAACTTTAACTAGCGTTTATAGATATAAATATATATAATTAAACTTACATTTATTATCTATACTGCTTAAAAAAATAAACCAGAATCTCTTGCAACCAGTCGACTACTAGAATTTTTTTTACCAGGGCTAGTCAGTGTTTGAAAGAAATTATACGTAAAAACGATTTTAAATAGCCCAAATCATCAGTTCTTAGAATGAGACACTGAGTTATTACTCAAAATATACATAGTGGTTTGTATATAGATTTTTAGTTGTGATATGTAAAGAATTAAGTTGACGTCTTAAAACCCGAGCATTTTTTGAGAAATTACTCAATTTTTATATTTAAAGTAAAAAAAAAATTAATCAGGTGATCTTACAGAAAAAAAATTACTGGCGAATTTATTTTTAAATTTGTTTTAATTACAAAAACGATTTACAATATTTCACCACAGTTTTTTTCATTGGTCAAAAATTTATTTACAGAAAATTTAGGCGTAAAGCGTAACTAGGTCTACCATTATAAAAATAATGTAATTTTGTCTTTTACATAATTTTGTCAATAAGAAAATATAAATATTGTACAGAAAAGATATATGCAAAACCAAAAGAAAAAATTTAAGCAATTTTTTTTTTACGGTGATCATTTTTTTTTTTAACAATTATAAAACAAATTAAAAGTACAAATACAAAATAAATTTTATTGTTCTTTAATTGTTAGAACTTTTGCGGATTTGCATATGCTAATGTATCATGTAAAAAATTATGCACTATTAAACTTTTTTCAATGTTTTTGTTCTAAATAAAACTAATGCTGCTGAGAAATTAAGTTGAGAAATTAAGTTGAGAAATTGAGTTGCGAAATTGAGTTGAAAACTGAGTAAGAGTTACAAAGACTGAGTTTAGAAATCAAAAATTAAAATATATTATTAGAAAGATTCTGTGACACTGAGTAGAGTAGCTGTATAATTCCAAGCCATAGAAATCATATTTTATTATTCTGTAAAATTTTACTTATAAAACTTTCTAATATTTAGTTTTTTTGTCATGAAAATCTCTGCAAAAAAAACCTCCTTGTTTTAAATATCAACGCAACTTATTACATGCAGGGCTTAGGCCCCCTACCCCCTTCTCTGGTGACGCCACTGCTTGCAATTATAAACTTTCTATGTTAAAAAGTGTAATCCTTGTGTCAAGAATAGATTTATTGGTTTTTACAATAAATGCGTATATGAGAATACTATTTTTTTCAAGTATTTATTTTCAAAAGCAACCAGATTAAAAATTTTTTTTTAAATAAATAAAATATATACAACCCGTGGAACTTATAATACTTTGGCTACATGTACAATTATACATGCACTTAACTCAGCAGTAATATAGTTTTACAAGCAAATAAAAAATGTGGTATATGTACATGAAAACAAATTTGTATTGTATCTACTGCAAAAAATATCTCTTAGACCTTAAAAGTATTTAAAGCGGACCTCTTTAAGGGTACGCGCCAATATTTTGAGGCATTTTTATCACGAGCATATTATGACTAGGTTAAAAAAAAATATTTGTACTACTCTAGGGGTTTTAGTTTTACCCATAATTATTTAAAATTACACTTTTTTATTTAATTTTTCTAATTAAATATGAGTAAACAATGTTTTTTTAGATTTGAACCTAAACTGTACCCTAGATAATAAAAAAAGACAAATTTTAAGTTTAAGTATTTGCCTTGCTCCCCTACCCACCTGTCCCCCCCTAAAAATTAAGGTGCAAAAAAATGATTATTCTAGAGGCTCCAGAATGCATATCTGGAACTACAAAACCTTACCTCTTTCGGTAATATCGCTCTTTTCTATATAAAAAATATATTTTGAGGGCACATGAGACACAGATATTACATTAGTTTTGTATTTTGCTACAATTTTTGTTTTTATTTGCGACAGGTATGTCTGTTGCTACACGCAAAGGGTATACTAAGTTGACAAAAAAAATAATTATCATGTAAAAATTTTAGCCCAAACCTGCAGCACCCTTTGTTCCATAATTTTTAGTTGCCTTTAGTGCTTTCTTTGCCGAATCGTTGCTTTGTTTTGGTTCGTGTAAAAGAAAACAGGGCCTGATTTATAAAAAAAGTGGCCTGGACGCAGGTTTCTACTAGATTTCATTGTATGGGCTTTGTTACAGGCGTCGGTATAAAAGAGTTTTTTGTTGCAGGCAAAAAAAATTTGTTTTTTTCTACAACAGTTACATATTGCTAAACTTAAACAAAATTTGTAGACAATATATCAATCTACCTTGTAAAAACAATGTTCTTTGTTTAAAACGCATTCATTTTTGATTTTTTGACTAATTTTAAAAAACGGGGTAGAAATTTTTTGACCTGTAGTTTAACTTACTCTATTAAAGATACATAAATATATGGCAATTTATTTTTGTACGTGCATTTTATTACAGTACTTTTACTTTTAAAAGCCAAAACTTTTGTTGTATATATTAAAAGATGTCATATTATCAATGGTAAAAAAAACGAAACAATAGAATAATGCTTTACATATACCAAACAAAAAAATTAAAAGTAGATTATTAAAAAGTTTTTTTTTTGTTGATTTGTATTTTTATGGCTCCTAAGCCGGGGGCTTCTAAGCCTATGCCTTATAACGCCATAACTCCATTAATTATTTGGAAAAAGGGTATGGTACTGATAAAGGGTATAGTACATGCCAAATCTGTTAATATGTGTAATTGTACCTTAATATATGTATTTGACATGGTTTAACTAGTAAATTTCCAGCAATTCCTATAAGGCCGTTATTTCTAGCTCATTAAAAAACTATATTACATGGTTTTTCCGATATTTATGATATTGGAGTTTTAGCAGCATGTATTTTGTATTTTATAATTTATAATTTATAATTTTATTGTTATCTCTGATATGGTATAAAAACTAATGCAGAAAATGAAAACCAGAAAAATAATACTTTCAAACTAAGATCGGACTTAAGACAGCGCGAAAAAGTAGTAAACTATATTTACTTTGTTACACCAATTAAAAACAATTTCATGTAAAAATACTTTTTAACAGACGTATCTTCATGCCATTAATATTAAGTAAAAGACTTATATTATTGATTTTATTTTTTTTCGTTTTGTTTAACTGCAATATATTTTTATTTATCATAATTAGGGTCAGTAAAAAAAAACTTTTGCGAAAAAAGAAATCTTGTAAAAAAACTGTAAAATAAACGTTTAAAATACTTCATATTAATATAAATTTATTTTTATACAAAGCATGGCTAAATGAAAAAATGGCCGAAATGACTTAAAGTTTTTTTTTTACTTTTATCGGCATGAAAAATATAAATGAAAAATATATTTTTTTGTAATTTTTTTATGCATGAAAAGTATAAATAAAAAGTTTTTCTTTTTTGTTACGTATTGTGTAAAGTAAAAAACAATTTTGATCTTTTTTTCTAATTATATGCATACGTTTTTGTTTACCACGCTAAAATGTCAATTATACCGAAAAAAAAACATTAACAACTAATATTCAAAATCTAAACAGAACACAATATTTAAATACAAAACGGTGGTTCATCCTCGCCACAAAAAATATTTATACAAATCAACTACAAATTAAAGCATATAAATAAAAAATAAAACATCTCGTTGACGCTTTGTTATCTCACATGTACAACCATACAAAAAAAATCGCATGTTACACGCATACGCTTATCTTTTACAAAATATAATTTATATTTTACACATATGTATAACACTTTTAAACTTATGTATTGAAGTTTTACATGAAAGAATTCAACATGGTAATTAGGAAATAAAATCAAAAGCTTGTTGCAATAAAAGACGCAAACTATTACAGTTTAACTACAATATACCGTTTTACAAAAAATATTTTTGCACATATATATACAAATATTTTTTGATATCTGACAATAATACAATTAAATGTAAAAAAGAATGTTTTACAAAAAATAAGCCGTTAAATTGGCATTACAGCAAAAACACGTATTTTTGTTTATGTTTCAATCGATAATCTTATAACGGCAATTTATAGAGAAACTCTACAGCTGTTTTTGTAAAAGTAAAATATAAATTAACCATAACTTAAATGCACCTAAGCTACATAAACAATATTTTTGCAGCATTGCAGATATCAATAGACATCAATTACAAGTATGTGCTTTTTATATTTTTTTATTGCCTGCATAGAGTGCCAGAAATTTTTGTACCAGGAAGAAAGTCAGTGTTTTACAAAAAAAAGGTTTAAAACATAAATAATAGATTTTGTAAACATTTTTATATTTTTTGAAGCAATTTATTTACAAGTTTTTTTTTGGATTGGATAATCAAAAAATTCCGCACAAAAATACCCACACCCTTTAATTCAGACGAAAAAAAAAATTTCAAAGGGGAGAAGGGTCAAACACCTTTATGAACCAACCTTAAAACGCGCTAAACACCTATGCCGCCCTAAAGACAGTTTACAATTATTTATACGTGCTTGAATGACAGAGGCTTTACCAAGATGTATTTTGGGGAAAATAAGTTTGTCAAAAAAACAGAAAAATATAGAGCTCCGGTAATGTGTGTACTAAACACAAACTTGCAATTTTTTTTACAAAGTGATTTTAGAAACAGTGGGCTCGCTGCAAAATTTCGAAGCATAAAATAGTATTTCTTATATCAGAACAAGAATTTTACTACATGATTTACACTCCTTACCCATCTTTATGCGCCAGTTTATTAAAAAAATTTTTATAATTTTACTTTTAGAGCAGAAATGTCCAAACATTTGAATTTGAAGGGACAAAAAATGCATAAAAATATATTTGATGAGCCCTGTCAAAGGCAAAAAAAAAATGAAACATATGGAGGTAAAATTTTTGTAATTTGTACTCAGATTAACTGTATTTAAACATAGTACTTTAAAATATTTACATAGTGAGTTTAGAAATCTGGAATTAAATGTGTAATTGAATATAAGGCGCATTCTTAATTAGGTTTTTTGGATATATACAAACATATATAACGGAGAAATTCAAAATTTGTATATAAATCACGTTTTATAAAAATAAAATGAACCATACAAAAAAGTAAAAATCTGTTTTATTTTTGTAAATGTGAGATGTTGCCGAAGCTAAATGTTTGTGGCATGTGTTAGTACCTATTACTTCTAAACCAGTTTTATCAAACATTATATAATGAAAAATATTCGGATTTATATATTTGTGCCACAAAAAATTGATTTAACATTGATAATATAGATGAACTACAAAAAGTGTTCTATACATCAGATACTAGCTAAGAACTAAGTATGGTTTAGTTCTCTTTACACATCACAAATAAAAATCCTTACTACATTTTTTCAGTACAAGCAAAACTCTTTGAAATGCTTAGTTGTTTTTTAAATAGAAATCATACAAAATGGCAAAAAAATGCTGTAAAAAAGTAAACAGCATGGTAAAACATACACAAACTTCTACGTATAAATCTTTTTGATATTTTAGATTAGTAAGTTGATATACATAATGCTAAAAATAGTGCCTTTATTTTTTTTAGTATCTTAATTAATTGCCAAACTATTTGACTGATAAGTTGCAGATTGCAAAAAAGTATTTTTAGTACCACAATATAGTGTAAACCATTGCATACAATTAGCTTATTTTTTTAATATAAAAAATTTGGATATTGCAAGATTTTGCAGCCCTGAGCCCTATTGCTCACGATGTGAAGAGTTGGTTACCCTTTTCTATAGTATGGTAATTGCCGTTCACAGCATATTCATGCCTATAAGTATATTATACTGTAAATTTGAATCATTTTTTCGTTATAAAAATAAAAAAAAGTTCCCAAAAGCTTAGCTGAAATAACATTTTATATTACGGCAAAAATCTTTTTAACAGTTATACACAGCCAAAGTAACTTTTTTGTTTTATTGGATCTTTTTGTTTTTCATATTTCTCACTTAAAATTTAAATTTTACATGTAAAGTTGATCATAACTATATCAGATAACATTTAATTTTTTTTGCAAAAAATTACATATTTACGATTTACGCACATAAATAGTGTTTATTGC
>JAQFYM010005486.1:0-13221 GCA_034694785.1 Agrenia bidenticulata
AAGTTTACGCTGCGTTGAGTTGTCACACCAATAGAGACTGAATAAAATGCATTATTCTGCTTCTGTGATACGCAACTTTTTATAACAAAAGCCTTAACATGATTTTTTGAAATTTTGACACAGGTACTGTGTAAAATGCCATTGTTTGCAGATAAAAAAACGAGATATAATAATAATTCCTCTAATAAATACTATTCATGCATATTTTTGCCTTTTAACGTTTTGTATATATATTGACTGATAATCTAAAAATTTGTAGAATCACACCAAGTTTTTTTTGAAAAACGAAAACAGCACAAAAAAATTATCAATCATGCAAAATAAAACTCGCGAATACTCGGGTTTTTGTTTTTAGGCATTTTTGATACTGAAAACATGTATAAATCATGCCTAAGTCACTGATTCGTACGTTGAATTTACTAAAAAACCTTTTTTCAATCAAAAATTTTTTTATAGACATTATGTGATTTTAACCTGTATTTTTTAACAACAAAAACAATACAGCGGACATGCCAAAAGGCAAACTTGCAGGGCGATATAGTTTAAAAATAATTTTTACTTTTGGTATATATTACATTAGAATTTGTTAAATCTTTCCATTATAGTAAGAATAAACAAGAACAATGACTGAACATACGAAAAAAGCGTAACTATATGACATCATTAAACAGACATATACAAATATACAAAAATCAAATTATATTTATGTTTATAAGCCGTAACCTAATTTATTTTTTTAGCCCTGTAGAAAGCCTAGAAATTTATCTAGGCAATAATATACTTTATACTTGAACATATAAAATATTATGCTTGTCTGTTGTCCAACCTTGTTTAAGTAAATAAAATACTACAATATTTTATATAGCAATATGCGGTATAAACAGTTTTGGTATAAATAAAGCACAAAAAAAACTTTCAAAAAAAATTATTAGTTTTGTTATTATTTTTTTATTGTTATATGTGATTTTAAAACTTTCGTTCGCGACAACTAGCAATGTTTGATGCTGGTTGTTGGCTAATAGTGCATTTTTACACGTAAAATACATATAAATTTACTATCCACAAGGGTGGGACCCGCGCGGGTCAGGTAACGATTTGCGGATTACGAATCAGGTAAAGCGGGCCGCGGATCACTCGACGCAGGCTTTACAGTAAAAACGGCATATAGTCATCTTGCTGTAAAGAAAAAAAAATTTCAAAAAGACGCATTAACATAGAAAAAATAGGTTCTCAATTGTTTATAAACTATGGTTTACCCCGCGTCGGGTCGGGTATTCGATATGCGGGCTGCAGGTTGGCTAATTGTTCGCGTTAAGGGGGGTGCAGATCCGGGTCAGGCACACCCTTGACTATCTATATTTATCATCTTTTTTTTATATACATCTATATTTTGTTTTGTTCTTCAGTTGCGCCTTTTTTTACCATGGTCAAGTTAAACTTATAGATTCACTTATCTTTAACACTTTTTTTTTGGTTATTTTAAGTGCGCTGGTTCTTTTTTCTTTACAAATTTCATCCTATGATAGCTTCCGGCTTTGCCTAACGTGTATTCCAAAAGAAAAAAACAAAAATTACGTCGAAATTCTTTTCCGTGTTTTTGATAGTATCGCGCCGCAAAAGCCTAAATCCATCAGCCATTTTTTGTTCTGTATTAATGTTCTACACACGGGTCAAAGTCAAACATTCCTGCAGAAGCTAAACGTTTATATTAATGCAAATTGAATTTAGACTCTAGGAATAGATTTTGTAAGGCAGTTATGATATAATTTACGGGTCGATCATACGCTTAATAAACATGAAAGAACTGATAAATCATCCAATAAAAAAACACAATATTTTAATTGTTGTTTTTGTTGTGCCTGTTTTTTATTGTGACATTGTCACAATTAACATAAATATCGATATCTTTGCAAGAAAAACTAAAATTCTGCAAAAGAAGATAAAACAATATTAGAGTATATACCAATATTTGTTTTTTCTGTATACCAAAAAACAAATATAAGTCTTAACTACTAATAAAAAGGACATATAGCAATGTCAACATTGCTATTGTACATGAACACCTACTTTTGTACCTTTTGTATACAGTAAAGTATAAAAAAATTTTACCATTCTATTTAATCATACTTTAAAGAAAAAAACGAGAAGGAATGCACGATGTATACGTTTTTTTATACTGTAAAAACAAATATGTACTTTTATGCAGTAAAATGTAAAAAACCATAAGAACATACTTGTTGCTTTCATTAAAAACAAAAATAGCTCTTGATGCCTTTTTATGTTATTTATATAAATTGATAATAACAACAAAAATAATGTGTAGAAATTTGCGTTTTTACACACATTCACCTTGGTAAGTTTTTGATTATACGCTTTGTATTTTTTTTTAAGAATCAAGCAAGCTGTTATGTCTTTTTGCAGCCGTTAATAATTATTTATTAAACAGGTTTAGGAAAATATACCTTGCCCACAGTTTTTGTATATGTTTTTCAGAGTTAAAACACTAAAATCTACAAACTGTGTCTAATACAATTACAATATACGTACCCAAAAACGTTGATGTGATCAATATGCAGCTTTTTTAAAATTTTAAATTTCTATACTATTTCTAGATCAAAAAATGTACACTTTTCGTAAAACATTTATACGTAACTGTACGCGGCATTTCACACTGCTGTTTTGCTTTTTCGATTTAAAGGCGCATTTTTTGTGTCACATCTAAAAACGACTGCGTTGTTTTTTTTATTGACATACAAATTTTTCTGATACAATGGTACAGTACCTTTTTGTATAAAGCTGTACCGTTCTTCCCTGAAAATAGAAAAAAAAATACTATTTGATTGACAGCAAGAAAATAATTAAATACACGACATTGAAATATTTGAAGTTATATTCTTATGCAAACATAACACTTGTTATAACCTTTTTTATATTCTTATCTGCACCTTTTCTTCGGTGAATGAAAAATTAATAAATACTTAAGGAAAAAAGGCGCAATTTTATTATCACATAGCTAGTTATCAAAACGCAGAATAACTATAATGAGTAGTAGTTTTTTCTGAAATTAAGCGTTAGAAAAAAGAGATGGTTAGTATTTTTTTTATCTTTTTTTGCAAAATTTGTAAAGAGATGTCGCTTTTTCTAGGCGGATCATGAGAATAACGCAGCTCCGTCTTCCTTGTTTATATGCACTGGCCGTAACAATAATTAATCCCGCTAACGGTTTTTGATACATGTGTGTGTCAAGTTTTTTTTTGGCCATGAAACAAATATGTGTCAAATAAAATTTAGGGCTTGAAAAAATATATGTGTCAAGGCGAAATGGTTTATGACACATAAATGTTATAAATATAATTTTATTCATGACACATATATGTGTCATCTTACATAAAGGCATGATACATATATGTGTCAAGGCCAAAAAATACTTCGAATTATAAATCTCATGTTCTAATTCAACTTGGCTCATACTCTTGACTCGTCATAAATTACCGTAAAACTTTTTTATGAGGTCTAGTAGAACATGAAATCAAGAATATGTTTTCTTTAAAAGATAGCTCAATATAAAAAAAAAAAAACTCATTTATATCTTCTCTATTTACGTTATAAATAAGGTCCCCGAGTTTACAACCTTATATGGTTGACATGGGTGTGATAAAATCAAAACCTATACATTTTGCATCGGCAAAAGAATTACATAACCACTGCCATGTTATGGGTTGGTATAACATGTTAAATAAAATTTTATTAGCGCACAATGGCTTGCAACCTAAAAAAGTTTTCATTATATAGAAATTATAAAAAACCAGTAAAAAACAGCACAATAAATGACTAATATTATAGCTACGATGTAATCAAATTAGTAAATCGTTTTACAACGACAATTATCAATACAGGGCTTTGAAAATATTAATGATTTATCGTTTATATGGCACAAAAATAAAAGGCAGAAAATATAGAAAGACTTTAGATAATTTACTCAATTATATATAAAATATATAAATGGGGTTATCTAATAGGCGGTAACACCATGTTAATATTATTGTAAACCCTTAGAGACTAAAAAAAAGATATATGTATGATATAATACTGCCGAATTGGCACATAAACAATATTTGTGCGTTCTTTAAAGCCGTTACGGCACATTAAAAAAATGCATTTTTTTATGCCGTATTGGCAAAAAACTCTATATACATGTTCTTTTTATGTGCTCATGTAACAATAAAAAACTTACTTATACGCGTCTTGCTTTCTACGTCAGATTAGCACAAAAAAATATATTTGTTTGCTTTTTTCTCTATGTCATATGAGCAAAAAAAATGTATATGTATACTTTTTTTACGGAATCGAAAAAAACCGGATATTTGTGCATTTTTTTATGCCGAATTAAAATGGAATACGCACATAAATCTGTTTTAAAACTCTCATAACCGAAAAAACTAACGATATAAAATAAAATTACCCTTCGGGCATTACACATATCCAAGTTTTTTTGTTGAAAAGAGATGCTGAAACACGCACAAAAAGAACAGTCATTTATGTAATTATACGTATTCATTTCTAATTTTAGTTTTTTCTTCATGCTTGTAAAATCACAATACAATATATAAACATATAATGAACATTTTGATGTATGCCCATGTCTTTTCAAAATACATAAATAAATCTTTTCCAAGTAAAAGATTTTCTGTTTTTTTAAACCAATAAACATCCACCCAATTAAAATATAATTACTATTTCTGAATTACGTCTAAATACATTTTTTGTCTATACTTAAAGTTTATAATTAGAAAAAAAAACAAATCAACAATACAATTTAACGGCACAAATTTTTATTGTTATTTTCAAATTCATGCCTTTTTCACCAATATTGCAGGCATTAAAAAAACTCTTTTAAAGCACCATCGTATTCAAAATTAAGCTTATATACAGCAAAGTTAACATAATTTGTTTTTAATTATAAAAACTGTGCAATAATCTAGTGTATAAACTAAAAATTATCTTTTGGCATTATTTAATATTACATAATAATTTGAAAAATTAGTTGAATTGCAGCAACTGATACGATTTTCATATTACAATTATAGCATTATACCTTTAGTAAGGGTTCATTTTTATGCCCAGTTGACAGAAATGATAAAATATGCATCGCATATAACATACTAAAAAAATACAGCCCGCTATTTTTTGCCGACAACACAGCTGGTTTACGGATTTTGTTTTTAAAAGTAAAAAAAAAATATCCTCGTAAAAGTTTTAAAAAAAGTACACCCATGGCATTATTCATAATCACATACTAATATAAAAAAGATAATGTAAAAGAGCGCAATTACTCTATCAAGAACATAATTTAAGCATTTTTTTTTTAAAAATATTTTTTTTATGCCTATTGCACAAAAATAAAAAAAAAACATGCGAACGCTTCGAAAAAATTTAAAAAAGCTGTATTAAAACATTAAAATATACAAGTATACAGCATTTATACACTGATTTTGTTTTTATCACAAAAAAACCAATAAATATACTCGTAAATAAAATATAAAGTACTCCTATAGAATAATTCATAATCAAATAATAATCTAACCAAGTAAATGTAAAATAGCTCAATCTAGATGTAAAAGATAAAATTCTAACATTTATTAATTTTTATAAAAAATTATATTCATGCCCATTGTACAAAAATAAAAAAAAAATATGCGAACGCATATAAATAATCAGAAAAATTTATATTTCAGTATTAAAGGCAAATAAACAAGTTTTATTTGCAAATTTAGTTTAATTCACTAACAACCCAATAAATATCCTTGTAAAAAAATAAAAAGTACTTCCATGGCATTAAATAAAATCACATAATATTTTTAAAAAAAAAATAGCTCAATTAAGATGTCAACGACAAAATTAAAGCATTTTCTTTTTTGAAAAAAAAATATTTTCATGCAAATTTAACAAAAATAAAAAAATATGCACACGCATAAAAACAACAAAAAAAGTATATAACAACATTAAAAAAGTAAATAATACAGCAGTGATAAATAAAACGTGTTTTTAGTACAAAAAACGCAATAAATACTTCTTAAGTACAATAAAAAGTACTCCCATGGCATAATCAAAATCAACATAATGATTAAAAAAAGTAAAACTAAAAGAGCTTAATGCGGACGTCGCCAACAAAATTTAACATTTTTTTTTTTACAAAAATATATTGGTTGACGGAAATTGGCGCACACTTCTTAAAAAGTAATATAAAAAGTGTATCTGGAAAAAGTATACTACGTTGGTATGTGTTAACAATGCAAATACGAATTAAGAAAGTCCTTTATTTTAATTTTTGTAATCTAAATAACTATTAGTATCATTTTTCCTTCAAGCTTTTCTTTTAAAACCTTTTTAATCGGTTTAAACATGTGTACCTACATTAAAAGTGCTTTTTGTGCTAAAACACAATTTATCGATACGTGTTTACTTTTTTTGCTGTTTAGTTGTTAATTTCTCTTACGATTATTTTTAAAAAATGTTAATATGCACGTAATTTTACCATAAAAATATTTGTAACCACGTTTCTATGTTAAAACGGATGTTGCTACTTGACTTTTGCATATTATAGGTTTTCTTTTTTTTCTAGGGCAAGTGTGCAAAAATTTCCGTTTACGTTTCAAAAAGTAAATCTAGAAGTGCTCAATTACACTTTCAACGACAAAATTGTAGCATTTTATTTTTTGGTAAATATATTATTTGGGGAATTTATATTATTTTATGAATTTTTTTTTAATGGAAATTTTTATTTGAAGTTAATATATACCCCCTCTGTCCAAGGTTAGTGTCCGATTTACAACCTCTTTTAATCAAGAAAAAGTATCCGATTTCTTAAATGCTACTGGTCAAACAAAAAAAATGAAACCGCCGCTACAAGCAACTAATGAAGCTTGAACGCACATTTTTTTGTTTCTCCTGCTGGTCAATATTGTGTATATTATTATGACGACTGAAGAAGTAGATGACATTGAAATGGATAAAAAAAAAGAAATCAGAAAAATACAGCATACACAATATCCAATTTGGTATATTAAAAGAAAAAAAAAACATAAGATAATCGGATTTTTATAAAAACTTTTACCCACATTTACTAGTTTTTTTTGAGTGCAAAAAAAGACTGATGTAACTTAAACAAATAACAACACCTTATTATTACTCTCAACATTATTTTCTATATATTTTGTTATGTATTTTGGTTAAGACTCTTAATAATTACTTTTATCCCAATTCGGACACTTTTTCTTGGACAGAGGAAGATTATTTTAAGGATTAAAAATTATTTTGGTAAATATATATTATTTTGGTAAATATAAATGATTTATTGTAATTTATATTATTTGGAAAATATATATTATTTAAGTAAATATATATTTTTTTAAGATAAAATTTTTTGGAAGATATATTTTTTTTTATAAGATATATTTTTTTTAAAAAAAATATATATTTTATTTTAGAAGGATATATATTTTTGGTGGGAAATTATTTTGTTGTAAAAATTATATTTTTTTAGAATAAAATAATATTTTTGCGAAAAGTGTTTAAAAATAATATATATTATAATTATAAATTAATATATTTTTACAGGAATAAAATAATATTTTAGGGATAAAATAATATTTTTGGATTAATATAATGGTTTTTGAAAGAATGTATTTATTAGGGCAACATTAATGACTTGAGATGAAAAAATATTTTCTGAAAAATTATGTAGTTTTTTATAATAAAGCAAGCAAACAAATATTTGTAAAATAACAAAAAAACCTAAATAAAAACTATTACCGTAGAGTCGTGATATTAATAATTTATTAAGTATATAAAAAATGACTCAAAACAAAAATTTAATTATTTTTTTTGTTTTAAAGACATTATTACATAAAAATAGATTTACTTTATATGATTTTTCGGTTATATCTATTTTTACCCGGTTACAAGTTTGTTGTTGACTATATTTACATGTACTTTCTTTTTCTCAAAGCCGAATTCTTTTTCTGCCTTTTATTACGTGCTTTTTTTTATAGTAAAATATGGTAAAAGTCTTTCCGGTATTATTGGCATATTATATTTACCCATATGTAATTTTTTGTATTTTTAAAGCCCTTTTGTATACGATTTTAGTTTACTCAAATGGCAAAAATAGCTTTAAAAATGAATTATATACAAAAAATGCAAAAAACAATATTATTTATTATATTCAATTATGATTTATTATGGCATATTTCTACTACTGTTACTGATATAATTTTTGCAGTTGCATAACCCGCTATATATAAAAATATCGCAATCTGTCTTCTGTAAGGCTCTCATTACTGTTTCTTTTATTATCTTCTTGTGCGCCGTCATAAAATTTACTTATATGTAAAAACTTTTTTTAAACCCTGTTTTAAGAATTCTCAGTGTATGAAAATCTTGAATTTCGATGCAAAATAAGAGGTGACAAAAAATCAAATTTCTGATATTATAAAATTACCTCTAACTTGTTAAAGGTTAAAAAGCTATATATATTTTGTTTCTGTGGCCACCCAGAGTGTTTAACAGATACGTAGTTTTAATTTTAGGTTCAATTTTTAATTTTATTACATCCGAAAAAAGTATTTTCATATTTTCATTTCTGCCTACTTGCAGTTTTTTAACAAAAACAAAAGCAATAAAAAGTAATAATTCTTCATGTTTTAGCCTCAGCCACATAGAAAACAAGGCAGAAAAACTATTTAGCATTTAATTTTAGAGGTAGTCATTCAACTTGTTATCCATAATTTTGTACGGGTCTTGTTAGTCATGTTTTTGTCAATTAAAGAACAATTGTCAATTAATTAAATTGCGTGTGTGTGTAGTTTTAGAGTTTGTTATTTTGTTTTAGTTCGTATACTTTGTATCTTTTACATTTTACACCTGCTGCGTTAATTATATTTTTACGGTTTCATTTGATCTTCTCAGAGTATTTATTGTGCATTTTTATTGCGTTTTTTAGGTGTATTTGCTTTATTTTTTTTGGGTTTTTTTAGATTGACTCATGCTTGTACATTTTCGTATATTTTTTTTCACTTTTTAAAATTATTATGTATTATTTTTTTTGACTAAGGTAATTTTTTTGCTTTATCTTTGCGCTAATATTTTTTTAGATTTTTTTAATCTATGTTTAGCCACATCTAAAACTGTGCATTAAATGCATGTTTTTACGTCTATTTATGCTCTTTATGAATAGTTCAAGGCACATTTTATGTTGTTCGTTGATAGATTATACAATATATTTTGCATATATTTTTATTTTTTCACTTTCTTAGAAATTCAAAAATTACTAGTTAGCAAAAAAGTAAATCGTGTTGTTGCTTAATCTTCTGTTGTTCTTTAATGATATGCAGTATTTTAGCTTTCATAAAACATTTTTTTTTGCGTGATAAGTTTTTTATATTGGTATTTTGTTTTATTGTAGCAGAACATCGACGGTTTTGTTATTGCATGGTATACAAATATACCCTTCATACGCTGTTTCTTCTATTTAAAGTCTTTCAAGACATTTGTGTAATATTAAAAAAAGTACAACATATAAAAATACATTTTACAAATGACTAGTACATATATACCGCAAAAGTATGTTTTTAAATTTTAAAATTTTGTTTTTTATTGTACAGTATTGTCTTTTTGTTATATATTTGTATTATGCACAATTTGACTAGTCTATTTTAGTCCAAGTATCATTTTTCGTAATGTAGTCTTGCGCTTATATGCATTTTAATCAAGCTTAAATTTTGGATGCAAATGCGCAGTGTTTCCCTTTTCTGTCGATAGTAATTTTTTATTTAGCTGTGATGAAATATTTCAGAAAATTATAAAAGTCAGCTGCAAATAAGTTAAAAAGATAAAAAATAAGTAGAAACGTGAATGTTTATTCTAAAAATAGTACCCAATGTTCATGTGTTTTTCACATGGTTATTGCCTTTTATGCGCAATTAAGGCTACATTAAATTTACTTATATCAATGTAAGTGTTTATTTTTTAGTATGCAGCCACTAGAATATTTTCTACTGCTAGTACTTACGCTAGTTTTTGCCATGTTTTTTGTTTATTTTGGCATATTTAGTAATTGCGCATTTTTTGATGCGGACATCTAGATTTATATTTTATTAAATTAATATGTATCTGTTTTTTTTGTTTTATTTTGTTTATATATACTAAATATATAATTTATCTTACAAGCCTAAAATGAACTACCTTGGAATATTTTAGTTTTACGTATCCAATATGAAAGATCTAAAACAAGCCTTTTTTTGTTTATAATCATGAAAAAAAATGATTCACCGTTATTTATTACAGATCTATATCCAAAAGAAAATCGGCCACTGACATATACTTTAATTTATTCTTGTAAGGTTTTTATTATACAAAAAAATTTTTAGATTATTGTACTATAACGATGGATTTGCAAAAACTATTGTGATGAAAACGGCTTATAAAATTTTTTTGTGAAATTTTTGTAAAAGACTTACTGCTATGTACAAAGCGAAATTTAGCTGCATCTTTTGCGTTATTAATATTTGCACAACCAGTATAATATTTATATGTGACAATTGAGCATAGGATCTTGTTTGCTGTTTTTTCTTTGAGTAATACGATAAACGAGTTATGATCAAAAAGCTCCTTGTTATTTTTGTGTCACTGCAAACTAATGCACTCAGGTAAAGAAATATGTTATGCTCATTATGTTTTTGCTTTTGTACCTAATAAATCCGCACATAAAAAATATCCGGATTTTACGACAAAAAACAACGCTAGAAGGTGCAACTGCTTTTCGCAGTTTTTTTCTAGTTCATTTTTGTTAGTTAAATCATAGCAAGTATATTTTCTGACTACTATAAAATACTGCAGCGACAAATGTTACGCACGGTTTTTAGTATATCTGCGAGTTATCTACTATTCATGGAGTGATTTGCGGTTTCTACAAAATTTTTGTTTTTATACCTGTTTACGTACGTACATTGCCTTTTTATTGCAATAAACATGTTAGTGGCAAAAATGTAACTATTAATTTACATACAACACATTACAATAAAAACCACGTATTTAAAACAGCAGTACTTATAGAAAGCTCTTGCTTGATTAAGATATCAAAAATGACTTCTATATTCATAAGCTGTGTATGAGCTTTGATACCCAAGCAAAGCCTCATCTGTATGCAAATTACAGCAGAATGGTTATGCAAAAAAAGTAAAAAAGAACTTTTACTGTTGGTTTTAGTTTGCAGGAAATGATTAACAATCTTTTATACACGACATACGTTTTTTTAATATAAGGTTTAAATTAAAAAAATTACCAAAATGTATACAATCTTTAGAGTTTCGTCAATTAAATTTGTTAAAAACTATTATTGTAAGTTAGACAAAAAAACAGTCACAAATTGACCATAAAGGCTTTTAATGCCGTTTTGTGTATATTTTGATAGTCGTAAATTATCCAGATGTTACTAAAAAAGATTTACAACCGTAAACAATAAAAATTTTTAAATGAAAACCTCTAATCAAACATTCTTGAAATAAAAATAATCGTCCATGCGTGATTTCTAGTATTATAATTATAAACAGGCATACTCTTTTTTCGATTTATTTTTGCTACTTAAGATAAACCTATTTATTACACTTGACAGAGGTCTGGTCTTTTTTTTCATTTTGTTTAATTGTGCTTCTTTTTTTATCTTTTTTTAAAGCGTAACACTTTTGTAATGTTTAAAGCTTGTATTCTGTATAGGTGGCACAAGTATTTCAAAAGGTATGTGTATTTTGTGTCTGTTAAGTATATTGAAAATCATTTTGACCGCAAAAAACAGTTTCTAGGGTAAAAATCCGTTTTATGACAAATACCTGTGTTTGCACGACTTTTTGCTTTTTTGTATAGTTGTAATGGCAGTGATTGTACAGTAGCACGATGTGCGTAAAAAACTACAATATAACTGCTCCTAACCTGCTTGCTGTTACTTTATTTGAACAAGCATCTTGTTTGATGTATATTCGTACGAAAACTTTTACTTGCTTTTTTACAATTTCCTTCTCTTAGTGTTTACAACAAAGTAATTTGTTGCAACTAAAACTTGTACGTAGTAGTGTTTAAATAAAATTGATTCGTATTATAAAGATCAAATTGCATTTTTTTTTTATTTTCAAAGGCATTAAATGCTGTTCTAACTTTAATTTTGTTTGTCATTTGTAAAACGCTTGCATCCGATGATGTCTAAATGTTGTTTGCGTATATGGTGCTTATGTATACATTCCTATAATGTGGTTATTGAGAATTTTTAGGGTTATAACTATCGATTATGTTATACTCAAGGGGGTAAAAATGGGCATGGGCACTGAGGGCTCTACCATCGAGGCTTCTGACTCAAACTGCATAATAAAACAATAATTCCAGATAAAAGTTATATATCAAAATGCAGTTTTTTTAAATATAGATAAAAAAATAAGAATCTGTATATATTTTTTATAAGATAGTTAGAAACATTTTCATGAGCTTGAATTTTGCATTGCATTGGTTGTTTTTACTTTGATAAAATCTATAGAAAATTACAACCCTAAGTGCTTACTTAAGCTGTATATCTAGGTGTACGTTACTCTGGTTATTTAATAAAAAAGCGCTTTTTTTTATGTAATAAAAATTCAAAAAACTTTAGAAAAACACAAGTGTGAATTCGAACTAAGCAAAAAACACTAGGTCTTTGCATCAGTAAATGTGTAAACAAAATAATTATATTTTGTATAATTTGACGATAAAAACACTAGAAAAATACGTTTACAATCTTATGTATTTGCGTTTTCTCTTTACGACGAAATGAAATTGATGATCAACTAAGTATTACCGTATGCAACATCAGTAGTAATGGTATATCATATAATTTGCAGTTTTTAGTATAGTTATGCAGTTTGCAATTTTTAAAATGAAGACATAATTTGGCCTTATAGAATAAACTACATGACCTTGCAGACCTTACAGCTTTTAAAGCGATCAAAAAGTATATATACTTATTGTGATGTAAAACGGCTTAAAACAATAACTTAAATGTGTTGTTCAATTGACGAAAATATACACATACGCGTTTTTAAATAAATTTTAAATACAGAAAAAAACGTTTATCACGTTTTCCTGCTTGATCGAATTTTTATCAAATGCAAAAAAATAGTTTTTGTATAAGCGAAACTACTA
>JAQFYM010005487.1:0-13220 GCA_034694785.1 Agrenia bidenticulata
TAACTTAATTATTTTTTTATGTAAAAATACTTGATTATTGTAGTAAAAAGATAAATAAATATTTTCTAAATGTAAAAAAAGTATACGGATGTGCAGTTTTACACTATTTTGCCATGTTGTTGCAAATCGCTTTACTTAGTAGTTATGTCTATATAAACATTGCATTTTTATATATAAGGTGTAGAAAAACTAGTTGCGGTACTTTTAAACTGTTGCGAACTGCAAGATACACACAGGAAAATAGAATTTTTTTCTATTTATGTTTGAAGTTTTTATTTGTAAAAAACACCCAAATTAAAAGTCGCGCCTAAAAAACATAGCAAAAATGGCATTTCTCACCCTGGTATAGATTTTTTGATTCTTGCCATAGATCATAATATAAAAAAGTGCAAAAAACTAAAAGTAAATGATATAAGAAATAAACGTAAAAAGAACAATAGAATTTACTGGTAAAAAATGTTAGCTACATGATAAATCCATAGAATAAATAATATAATTATAAACAAAAAACACGTCGAATTGTCATTAGTCAATGCTAAAACATGATGATCTATACAGAAAAAAAGCAAAAAAATCATATATATATATAAATTAAGCAAGAAATTTATGTCATTATAATTAAAAAAGACAAAAGAAGATTTATTTTTATGGATAAATATAAGTTTTTTGGTTTTTAAAACATACTACAATCTTTTTAAATTAGATCCAATGCACAAAATGTTTTTTTACGAAACTTCTAGGTTAGTTTGCAATTTTCCGTCATGACAGAAATGTCCATAAACGCATATTATAAATCTATAATTAGTTTTTCTGTATTATGTGGATAGCTATAAAACATGTTTAATGCTGTTAAACCCTAGTAAACTGTATGTTGTTCTATCTCATAAAATAAAATATCTAAGGCGATGTTTTTTGACATAAAAAAAAGCCAAAATTGTAAAATTCTGCGCATCAATCTTTAAAATATGTTTGTGTTAAGCGCTATTTCAGTACACGCTTAGATTTCATCTTAGCGGTATATAAGTCTAGAATTAGTAAAAATTTTATGGTAATTTTTAAAATATTCTGTATGTGATACTTGCAAGTATAAAGCTGTTTTTTTTGTGTGCAGTGTAGTAAAAAGCGCGAAAAAAAATAAAAAAAAGAAAAAGCTTTACCTGTTTTGTTCGTAAAACGTATTTTTACCTTCTAAGTTTCTTTATAACAGTTTTTGCTGTAAAAGCATGTAGTATGATAGATGTAGATCTGCCTACACACATTAATTTGCACAAATATGCTTTTATACGTTAATAAAACATGGCTCATTTTGTGCGTAATAACTGCCAGTAAGAATAATTTATTTAGGCATGATATAAAGAATTTTGACACAGAATATTGTATTGGATTTTTACATAAATCTTATGATAAAAAAACCATGTATTAGCAGGCTCCTTTTATTGTTTTTTTATATTTTGCTACTTTATGTATATATTGCACTTTTTTAGGCGTTAAAACATATTACAAATGTTGTTTTGTAATTTCTCATATATTATGCATTTTTTTTTATGTTTAGATGTAGCTTACAGGTTTCTACGTGATTTTACTTTTTTTTCGTTGATTTCTTCTCTTTTTGTTTTACGTTACATTTTGACCTTATTTTTGTATACTGAATATAGTCAGAATCAAAAAATCTATTAAAATCTATACCCGGGTGCAAAAAAACCGATTTTGATATGTTTTTTTGGCGCGGCTTTATAATTTTGGTGTTTTTTGTATAAAAAAGAAGTGAAAAATTCCAAAACGGAGTAGAAAATTCAATAAAGCAATTTTAAAAGCATCTTCCCGATCAAAAACTGTATATGCAAAACGATTTTACTATGATACCCATACCAAAAACATACTATTAATTCATTACAAATTTTTCTTATGCTCGTATGCAAAAAAAAAAATTTTTTAGGTGTATTTAAACAAAAAATACAAATGCTATATGATGCATTTGGTCGCTTATACAAAAAAGGTTTTTAAATGCACGATTTGTCTATACGCAGTATTCAAAAAATCTTGCAAACTTTTTTGTGTAATTTTAGACCAGAATTAAAAATTAAAATATCGGATGTGTGCTTTTTCTAACATTAACGGGCATTTTCTGCGCTTTGTACACATAAATACCTTCATATTATTTTTTTTAGATAGAAAATATAATAAAAAATCAAAAACATAATAATAAAAACTATAAAATACCAGAATGTTTTTTTATAGTGCCACACAAACATCTTTTGACATAAAAAAAATTATATAAAATTTTAATCATTAGGGAAAACCGATTTTTTAAGGATATATATTACATTGGTCTAAGATTTATACATAAAAATTTAAGTATCTAAAAAATCTTTTATTAGAAATTTAAGCAAAACGTACACATCAAAGCTTTTTTTTGTACATTATCATTGCCCAAAAGACGTTTACACAGTAAAAAATATGATAGAAATGCTAAAATTTTTCGGTTTAATTTACAAACTTTATTATTAATATAATATGCTGTAAAGATATCATTACCACAGTTTTGAACATTTTGAGTGCTTTGTCAATATGTTTATTTTGCTTTTGTATTTTTAAGAGAATAAAAAAAGCGTAAAAGTCAAAAAAATATAGACGGTGTAGATTTTTTGCAACGTAATAAAATCAACTCGTGCTAGTTTGTTATAAAATCTAAGACTACGCGGCTACGCATACGTAAAGCCTCAAATACAAAAAAAATGAAGCGTCCCATGTAAATTTGTGGTTTTGCATATAATGATATAAACAATATAAGCTTTTTTTTATTTAACATTGCAATAATTAACTGTTGCATTTACTGCAAAAACGCAAAAACTTTATTTAATCATACAAGTTATTTCTATCAGTTTATTTTAAAGTTCTTGTGCATTGAAAAACCAAAATTATCTTTTTTTCAAAGTATTTTTTTAGCTTATTAGAATAATGTAAAGGTTTAAAAACATCAATTGGTGCAGATGAATTATTATAAATAAATAAAATATGTTATAGTTTAATAATGAATTTTTTGTTAGTGGATTGTTATTTGCGATTTCTAATCTTTTGGTGATTTATTACCTAGGACACAACCTGGCCAGGTAAAATTGTAACAAGAGGGGTAGGCTGGACATAAAAACACTTATGAGCCGCATGTATGCATTTGAAGTATAGCAACCCCAAAAAAGAATATTTTTCTTGTAAGAATCAAAAGTCGAAAGCATAATTTTGCAAACAATATCTCTGGCAGTAAAAATCGTTTTTTTTTACAAAAAAGTTTTAAAACCAAAAAAAACAAACATTTAACTATAATCTGTACAGGCAAATTTATAAAAAATCGGGTCACGGGTCGGGCGCTACTGTGTTTCCTCGTTAATAACGCGTACGCCATAAAGTTGAATATGGTGCTTCACCGAACTTTTTTTGAATATTATGCTTATGGCACTACTTTCAAACAGTTACAACAATTTCATTTTATTTAGCATTCCCTTCTCTAGAAAAATGGCAAATCAAAGAATTATACATTACAGATCAAAATACAAATTTATAATATTATTGTAATTATCCACTGGCTTTATAGGCGTTAACCTTTTTTTTATGTGTACTATGTTTTTTTCACCTATCTCGAAAAAATTAAATAGAAATGCAACAGCTATATTCTACACTTAGTTTATTTTTGTTTTATGGCGTATATTTTAACCGATTATATATTAATTGTAATTTTGTTGTTTTTTTTAGACTTTTTTTTTTAAATTTTTATTGCTATATATTAAGCATTATTTTCGAATATAAACACATATTGGGGCTGATATTTGTTTTTTAAATACGATGTTTTTAAATTATTCATTTTTAGAAATCAAATAATTTTTCATATACGAAAATTAAATATAATGGTCTTCTTACATAAACCACGTATTATAGATAAAAAGTTTTTTTATTTTTGTTTAATTCTTTTCTTTGATCCGTTTTTCTGTGTATAATGAGTATGTCTTACTATCAAAAAAGCACGTTATCAATAAAAGCAGGTATTAGGTTGACCAAGTCTTTAGACCCTAGTCACAACTAGCGCCTTGGTAGTAAATGGCACTGATTCACATTATATTTTAAGTACAAAAACGAACAAAAATAGACAAGATAAACACATAACCGATATATTTGTATTGCAAACTGTTCTACCAGTGTTTAAGTTTCATACCCACATTGTTCAAAATGTCCGAAATCTGTATTTTTTTTTAAAAAAAAAATATTTTTAAATGATCATTTTTATAATACTTAACATATAAAATAAAATCAATTGTACTTTTTACTCATTAAACAAATCACTGTCCGTTTTTTTGCGTATGCAGGTACGGTTTAATCTTTTTAATATACACAAACCAAAAAGACATTTCAGTAAAAAACTTACATAGCTTACGTTTGTGTACTTTTCTTATATAATATGCCAACTGCATATATCGGGTATAAATGCATTACTCAAGTTTTATTCAGCAAAAAAAAGTCGTCATAAGCAATGTAATATTTGTTAAGAAAATACTTTTTTAATGTATTGATGTATTATTACAAGCCTTTAAATAAATGCATAAACTGTATAACTGCCTAACTTTCTTTGTAGTTTTGTTGAATTTTTGCCCTTTATAAGGTTTTGTTGAGGATCTTAAAATTTAACACAAAAAAAAATGACAAATAGTTTCCTTTTTTATGACTTAAAATTACCTAGAAACAATAAGCATGTTAAATTACACTAGACCAATACAATCAAAAAAAAACACAGGAATTCTCATTATAACTTTGCGGTCCACAATCGTAAAACAAGGGGTATGTTTACAACGTTTTTACACGTATGAACCGCAAGAAATAACCCCCGGATCATATTAAATTCTTTATAATACACTTATACCCTGGTATTCTATCCGCGCAAGTCAAAAAAGAAGAACAAACATCTTGCGCAATGATAATGACTGTAAAATGTAGGAAAATGGGCAATAAACTAAATATGTTATATTGCAGATATTAACAGCTATTTAAACACGCAAAATTGACCGTGATAATTGTTTAATGTTTTTTTTGTGTTAAATCAAGTATATCCCCTTGTTTTTTTGTATATTTAGACCCTGTTATGTGGCATACAGTATATTATTCTATGTAGTCCAAACCTTCACTAACCTTCTCTAAGTTTTCTCGGGTCTTAAATTTCTAATAAATATGCCGTTTGTATGTATTTTTTTTTTGCAAACTAAAAAATGCACATAAGTGTAAAAAACCGTTACTAATACTACCTTTCTCCATTTTATATGGAAAACAAAAAGTGTGTTTTGCTACAATTTTTTTACTGCAAACAATATACTACGCAAAAAAGCATACTAAAAAGCAAACAAGGGTGTATACTTTGCAGTTTAAAACCTTTTAACAGTATTCTAAAATGGAAAAATACAACGCAGGGTATAAATGGTTGGTAATATATTGTGTCATGTGTAGTTGTACTGTTCTTAATATTATACTTTTGCATGTTTCTAAAAGTATTTAAAAAGATTGTAGATATTTGCTATATTCCAATGGCATTTTACTACTTATTCACGCCTCACAATAAAAATTAATTGTTTACAAAAAAAAAATACCATGCCAAAATTAGATGTTTAATAGCCTTGATATAAACAGAATTGGTTTATCTACGGAGAATCGATTGATTTGATATTCAAGTGTTTATATATTAAAGTACTTTATAAAAAGTATAATAAATATAAAAAGAGCATTGTATATGTTTTTTGTGTTATGAAAGTCTTTACACTTACATAAATAATATTCAAATGAGTTTAACATCTAAAACCTTCTTAATAAATTTTTTTATATAATAAAATTGTTTTTTACGCATGACAAGACGTATTTAGAACATATATGTGAGCTTCAGCCGTATTAATGCATTTATATTATATGTACTACTTGTAATTTATTTCTATTCAGTAGTCAAACATGGCTTTCTTCTCTCTTGTACTTAGAAGTCATTACCTTTTATGTAACTTGATTCTTTCCTCAAAACGTATTTTATTTCCAACAACTAGTATTATTTTGCTGCAAATACTAGTATTCTAGATGTAACAGTGTATTCTTACCAAATACAAAAAGTTAAATTGATACACATAAAAACCCTAATGAAACTTGATTACATTATAATCTATAAAAAAAAATAGCTTATATTTACGAACATATTTAATTGAATAAGAAGCTATATCTCCAAAATTTTACAAGTAAAATTGCCAAATATTTGTGTCAATAAACTTAGTTGTTATTTTTACAGTTTCAAGAATAAAAAATAAAATAAATTTGTCTTGCTGCTTATAATTTATACATATCTGTATTGTTTCGGATAGACCCGCATATATTCTGCGTAGTTTTTTTTTAAAACATTAGGACGTTTTTAACAAAAGATATTTATTTCAAAAACCATATATATACGTATCAAAAATAAAAACCCATGGGCATTTCTTTTTTACAAAAATGGTTTTTTTTGTCATAATATATTATATTTGTATCGATTTTTTGTTTTAAAACAACAAAGTAGCGATATAAACTATAGATTGATCCAATACACACATTTTGCGGTTTATTATAACATATGTTAAGTAAATAGAGTAGAATTTGTCATATCTAATGCGTTAAAAATACCTAAGATCCAATAAGATATACAGTGTATAAGATTTGTTATCAGTGGGGTACACAAAGTGCATTTTTATAGTCAGTAATGCACTTTTTTGGGGTTATAAGCATTTTTAAAATGTGTTTTTTAACACATTTAAAAAATGGCACGCCAGGAAAGCAGGCTTTTGTGTATAAATTTAAGGCCAAAATAAGTAAGGCAAATAATAAATTTTTGTAATCAATTCTAATTTTTCGGCTACCGTTCGAAAAAAATATTTGGGTAAGTGCAAATTTAAATGCAATAAATGCATTTTTTTTGATTTTTTATGCATTTTTTACATTTTTTTATGCATCTTAGTTTGCGTTATCTATACGCGTATATCATATTGATTTTAGGGTTTGTCCTGGCCTGTTTTGTCTTGTCTTGTCTTTTCTTTTAATTAAAATTTCAAGTTTTACGATTTAAAAACTATGTACAATGCAACCTGTCTTGTTTTACCATTTATAAACATGACCAAAAATTCATTTGCAGTTTAAAGAATTTGAAAGAATCAATGATATTCAATTTTAGTAAAAGGTGCTACAAAAACACACCCTATAAATATCTCTTTTAATGTATTTTTTAACCAAAAAAAGTTCATTGCCTTGTCAAAACTGGTATGGAAATTGTAAATTTGTAAAATATAGGTTTTTTTGACGAAAAAAAAGGTAAATTAGACTGTAATGGTGAATTACAAAAATGTTAAATTAGAAAGGTTTTAGCGTCTTTATTTGGTGTTAATTTTATAATATTTATATTGCATTTGTATGCAATTTTTTTGTTTACAAAGCTGAAATATCACACCTTTTAGATTGATGAGATATTTTGATTTAAAACATTTTCGTTTTTTTCCTGGTTGGGTATGGTAAATATAATAGATCTATTGCTTTAAACACAGATTTAAAAAAAAAACCTGTTGTTGAAGAAATAGACTAGAACTGCGGCAATAAAATATAAATGTGAAAATGCGTGCGGTTTTAATTAATCAACTCAGTAAAAAACTTAAAGGTTTTTTAGACTATGAAAATGATATTTTACATGAATATGTCTTTCGTTTATACATTACTTTTTAGTATAGACTGTATGGGATATATCAGCATTATGCTTTTACTTTTTCTTTGTATTCTGACTACAATATATCAGTAAAACAATTTTTAGCACTTTATATTTATAATCTAAATTAATTTGACAAATTATTATTGTTCGTCTATTGTTCATTTTTGTTTATGATATTCAACAACATATATGTTTTTTTTGAGGTTAACATTGTTCTAAAAAATTCATCTAAAACTCCTGCTAAATAGAGATATGGTTAATTTACGGGACGAATAATCGAGAATTTACTGTGGATTTTTTTGTTTAAAAATACAAAGAAAAAAGGATAATCATTAGAAAATATTTAACAAATGTTATTTTTTTTCGGTTTTTTCTAAGATAAAAAACAGAAAGCCAACTCATACAACAATATATAAATAAAGTAACATGTTTTTTGCTTTGGAATATGACTGTACACAATTTACAGAATTTTTTGTTTAAATAGCTTTTTATGACAAAGCGTTTTATTTTTGTTTCTATGATAATTTTCAGTGTTAATTTTAGTTTTTTTATTATTATTGTAAATTTTTAGTTTGCTTTTTTTTATAACCTTCCTGTAAGATAAAAAACATTTGATGTTTTAATATATTAAAATGATAAATATATACAAAAGCGCTTTTTAATGGTTTGAAAGCACATATATCGTATAATTATGTAGGGTTTGTATGTACCTAGGAATAAATACATACAGTGTATCTTAACTAGGGTCCTCAAATTAACCGGGCGATTTTCCCAAATAATAATATAAATTAATATTTTAATCATTCAGCCCTATCGGATAGCTCGGATTTACCCGATAATTCACACAATGTTGCTCTATTGTATGTGGTGTAAAGTACAAAGATTCGCGGTTCCATAGTATTTTTCCACACAAAATGCCGATTATAAGATAGGAAGAATAAGAATAAGAAGGAAGAATATATGTTTCCAATAGATGCTGAATCACCACGTTAGTATATTTTTATTTATAAAGCAATTTTGGGGTGTGCGATTTTTTAGACCCCTTAACTAGTATAAATAATGTAGATTTTTAGACAACTGTAATTTTTAGACGATTATAAAAGATAGATCTATTATGAGTAACTTATTTGTGTTCTTTACAAGTTTTTACCGGTATCAATATTATCTTAGCCAGCGGCTTTTTTTTCTTCAATAAATCGACATACAATTTTTTTAAAAACCAATAATTTTTAGTCAACTATCGCTTTTAACAATATCATTTTCTATATGTCGGCCTGTGTTTACATACTATTTTGCCTATAAGTTAGACAAATAAATGAAACAAAAATTTCAAAAGGACGAACCTAACCAAAAAAAAAAAACCAATAGAATGCTTTTAATATATGCAAATGGGGAGAAGATGTTTATTTGGCCTTTTGTTTTTGAGTTCTAGAAAAAAAATATCTATTTATATAAAAGATTAATTTAACGATGTAGATAATGGTATTTATTATATAATACAGGAGGTAACACACCATTAATTGAATATTTTATACTTGTATACTTCCAATTAAGTTTTTTCAATATATATAACCATATTTAAATATTTTAATTTATACTCCAATTTACACGAAAAGACGCCATAAAAACCTCAGAAAATGTGTCACTCGGTATTAAAATTACTATATAAATGAATTAAATATAAAGTTACCTCATTGATACATTGTTCTGTGGGTTTTACAAAATTTTTAACGGGGATTGTAGCTTGTTTTTATGTCAATTAAAATTAGACAACTGCGATTTTATAGACACATTATTGAGTACTTTTTTGCACCCCCTTATAATTTTTCCATTGTATTATTAAATAAAATTTTTGTCTAAAATTATTATTCGGTATTTACTTCTCCAGATTGTAATACAACTAGGTCATCCAAGACAATATGGTTTTCTGAAAAAGGGGGTATTAATTCTCCAGTACATACTATGTTTTTCCGGTTGGATACGGTTGTATCCGGTTTTCCAGAAAGATCCGGTTGATCCGGCCAAGTTTCGGTTGATTTGAGGACCCTAGTTTATGTATAATATTCACTTATAATTGTTACTAAATTAAAAAAAAACAGTTTAGCTTTATTCAAGTTTAGAACCACCTTTTACTACACAAAAACTCTTTTTTTATGTTTTGTTATTTTTAGCCAGTTTCTTGCAATTATTTGCCGCGATTATCAGGGCTCTGAAAAAAATAGGGCCCCAAAAAAAAATGGCCCTTTTTTAAAGCCATTATGTGGAAAATATTTTTCCCTATTTTTTCCCTTTTTTCCCTTATTTTTTTATTTTTTTAATTTTTTCATATTTTCCTCCAGATTATAAATATTTAATTTAATTAAGAAATTGCATTTTCTGTTTATAAACACAAAATATGCATAAATATTTCATTACTAAAAGTGATACTAAAATATTCCATCACTATTTTGTAAATCAGGGGTTAAGTTATATAAAATAAACAAAAAAATTGTAATTTTTGAAAAATTAATCAAAAGAAAAGTAAAAAAATTATTAAGGTTTTCTTATAAATACGTTTCGAATAGCTAGTTTTTTGTAGAGATTTTGTTACATAATAATAAAAATGTTTTATATCCAACATATTCTACTTATTCAGATAAAAACCAATACATTTGCTTTATAATCTTTATGTAACCAGCCTCAATGTAAAACACGTTATACGCACTATTATGAAAGAAAAATGTAATCTGCTGATTTCTTATGTACAAATAGTGTAAAAAATTAATTTAGTGGGTGTTTATAAAATTTTAAATTTCAAATTTTTCAGGCCAAATACAAGGAAAGAAAATTTATTGAAATTTCTTTTATGTATAATACAGATTTTACTTTGGAATTATTTTTTCTATTAAAAATTTTTATGACCAAGGAAAGCTCCTTTGGTCATTTTTTTATAATTGGATGAAATATAAATAAAATTTCTGATGAAAAAAATCAAATTAAAAATTACTCAAGCTTGCAGATGCCCTATTATTTTTCAATTTCAATTGATTTTTATATGTATTATCAGTCAGTAAAAAAATATGTCTGAAAAAAAAACAAAAAAATGCCCCATTTTCCATAATGGCCATTATGAGGGAACATTTTTTTTTGTCCGTCCCTATATTGTCCCTACCCGATTCGGAGCCCCTGGCGATTATTGCTTCAATATGTTACTCCAACAGGATTGGTAATATTTCGGTTTACCCAGTTTTATTCTGTTTATATTGACTTTAGCTTTTTAAACATTTGTATTAGTATACTTTCTAGTACAAATTGCTATTTTTATACTTGTCATCTTGCAATTTGGTTCAATTTTACTTGGCGTACTTTATTTCGCCAAGTATACTTTTCCTAGTCAAAGTATACTTTGCCTGGGAAAAGTAATCTTTGTCTTATTTTTTTTTTACTTATCGAAATTTTTAGGCAAAGTAACTTTTTATGGATTTATTTCTACTTGGCGAAACAAACTACTTTGACAGTAACAAATACAACTGTACACACGTTATTGAAATATTCATAAATCAGCAACAAAAAACACTAGGCCGATATACAATGAACCTTTGCACTTTTAATTTCTTGTAATGCATTTTTTAAGAATCGTTACTAGTTGTATAAAAAATTGACCTGGTCGCAAATTTGGCATTCCAGTTTAGTCAGCGGCGAGTTTATCGGCAAAAAATTGGGCTCTGATTTGCATCAGCAGTCTGCTTGAAGAATGTTATAACTGGGCAAAAAAACAAAAGGACTTTAAGGAAAAAGATGTAATGGCATTTACGAGTTACAATCTATGTTTTTTTTTTTTTAGTCACTGGGTATGGTGTTCATTCATTGAAAGAACAAGGCTTTTTTTCGATAAATATAATATGCGTTGTCGGATGGCGTGAAATATGCAAAAAAAAAATATTTCTTGAGATACATATCCTAGATATATTCACAAGAACATACAAACATATAAAAACTAATTTGACTTAAAGACAGCAAAGAAAATTTGTATCAAATTCTGTCATACTTTTAATCAACAAGATTACGGTCTACGAAACTAACATTAACTATTGCCGACGGTAGAAAAATACAAAACCTGTACCACATATTATACAGGTTAAAAATGGTAATTAGCTTTAGAAACTAATTTCGAAACAAAAAGATTGTATAAAAAAGATTGCTAAACATGGTTCTGGCCCTAATTTGTGTTACAAATTGCAAAAAAAAAGCATGCATTTACAAACGAAACATTACCAGATGCTTATATAAACGCCATCTGCAAGAATTTTAATGCTAGTAAAAGGGCAACACACAAGGTAAAAAAAGGGAACATTTTTAGTTAACAGGTCGAATTCTTTTGTGGGTATTTTTTATCTGCATATTTTGCTATATCCTATGCTAGGTGGCTTATTGTTCGAAAATCGAAAGAAAAATAGTTAATTATGCTACGCTGAACATTTTTGCAGTATTTATTTATGTCGCAAGTCGGCTTATAACAATATATGATATTTACGCAAAAATATTAAGCATTAACATATTTATATTACCCTTTAAACTTGTAGAAAGGTAACAAGAGAAAAACGCGTGTAATTAATGTAAGCGTAGCAAAAGATATTACATCGCGTGCAATGCATATTTGTTTCTATTTGTACACATGGACTCGTATATGACTTCTAACTTTTAAAATAAAAGAACTACATGACTTGTGTGCCCTGCGTACATTATCATTGTCCTACTAGCGTATAGGAACAAATACTAAAAAAAAAAGAAAATACAAAAAAAGCACAGATGAAAAAAAACATACGTATAAACCAAGTGCGAATAGAAAAACATTTTCGGAACATTTTTTCCGTGCATTGCCAAAAAAAGTAAGTATACTAAGCATAAGAAAATTGCAGTGTCGTTGTACAGCAATCCCTTTTAATAATTTGGTGCGTCTATATAACTCTCTTCATTCCTATGGTATGCACATTAGTGTCGGAGAGTACAATATTACTTGTTTTAGAACGACACAATTCTATTTAGATAGTTAACTACCTTTTGATATGCTTTCGCTTTAACAAAAGAACTCTGGCTGTTTTTTACAATGTGCATAAGAAAACTCGTGCAAGGGGAGCCCAGCCTTTTTTTACAAGAAATAAACAATCTGTATCTTTATGTGTGTTTTTTAGTGCCCCACACACCACATATGCAGGCATATAGTATTTTTCGCAATAATTTGCTTTTTTGTCTTGCATAAAAAATCTCGGGCAAATTGAAACAATAAGAATAATATCGTACGAGTTATTTTAAAGACCTTAAAACACTACAGTCAGCAGTTAATGTCGAAAATATATACAAATAATAAAGACCTAAACACGTTTTTAAAAGTTGCTACATTTATTTTAGCAATAAAAAAAATTAAGAAAAAATGTACTTTTTAAAAATATATTTAAACATAAATTTTATAAATAAAATTATATTTTTTTGTTTTTGTTTTTTA
>JAQFYM010005488.1:0-13219 GCA_034694785.1 Agrenia bidenticulata
AATAGGATACAATATCAAATTATAATTTTTTATAAGAACACAAACTATTGAGTAAAGTTCTTTTCTTTTATAAAAAGTTAAACAAAAGCACAGTTTGTTTATACTTTTTTTGTATATATGAATATAATCTATCGTATTTTTATTACTGTGTAAACAATTTCTGTAAACAGATCTTAGCAGTAACAAAAAAAAAATATACCCAAAAAAGCTTTTTTTGCAAAAATACGCAGCTATTTATGTACAAATAGATGATCGCGTAAACCTTATTTTGTGCAAAATATTCACAATTCAAATATATGACAATGATAATGGGATGCTATTATTTCTATATGACTCCTATGTAAGGGGTTCGTAAATAACATCAGTATACAACTTTTTGTTTTTTACAATATACACCTGTAATTATATATTTTAATTACAGGATAAGTATAAAACTGCTACAAAATACAATCTTGTACAAATAGAGCTAAAATAATTAACATGTATTTTACAAATTTTATAGGTTTTTTTACAGAAAAACAGAATTTGTTTTGGATATTAATATTAAAGTTTGAACATTTGTATATACTAGAATTAACAGGTGTTTTTGTCGCAGAAAAATATTTAAAACGGTGATTTTGTATGATATAAATATAAAATGCTACTAGAAAATTGTAAACATTATTCTACAATAGGGTTGCTTTTTTTAAACAATTAGAAATACTAGAGAAATGGATTAAGTATATACAAGACATAACATATACCGTAAAACACAATTCAGGCACTATATTATATATTTGTGTGTTTTTATTATTGAATGTAGCTTTTTAGTTAGAATAAGTTTTAATAACATTAATGAAAAAAAAAGTAACCATAGGAAACAAATTTTTCATACTAAAACAAACAACTTTAAGTTTTACAATAAGTTAAAAAAAAATAATTAGATCAAATAGCCGTTATTGTACAAAATTACACTTTTTGACAAGTTTTTTTGTATATGTAAGATTGTATAAAAGATTTTATAGCAAAACACTTTTTTATTGCAAAAAATTATGCAGTATATACAATTTTTACAGCAAAAAAAAAAAGTAAACTGTATAAAAACCGCTTTAAATTGTCTTCATCCCCGAAAACTCCGGGTAACCCGCCAAAACAACCCGAGGTAAAAAACTTGCTTTTTTTCGTCAAATCCCATGTAACCGGGGATAGAGGCCCTAAAGGCAACACATCACATCGCTTTGTAAAACAGAAATGCCATATTTCTTTAAGAATACGCGTGGTTCATTTGTCAGACCATAAGGCATATTTAAAAATTCATATTGACCATAAAAGGTTGCAAAACTTGTTTTGTGTATATCTTGTCGCGTCAAATCTGAGTTAATAGTATCCGTGTCGCAATTCACTACGAAAATAACATTTGTAATTGTTTAATTGATGCAAAATATCAGATATTATTAGGAACAGGTAATTTTTACAAATTGTTCTACTAATTAATTTTCGGTCATTTTTACAAAGTAATGTTTCTTTGTAGAACTAAAGTATTGCAGACGCGAGAAAAACATAAGTAAAGCGGCTCTCTTGTACTATTTGGTATTCCAAAAGTCTGCGTATCTCGTTGGAACATGCTAAGCATATGGTTTCCGGTAGTGAGCACGGTTTGTGCTTTGATCTGAATATTATATAGTCCATCTATAACATATCATCATTTTTTGTAGGCCTGCTTTGGATTTTTCACTATATAGTATACCATTTTATTTCTTTTTATTGTGAAATTTTTAAGTTCACAAGTTTTCATCTTTACTCGTTGAGTTATCCACCGAGCTTAATAGATCGTGATCGGGTGATTTTTAGTTTTTTACTTATGTTTGAAGTCCAATATATAATAAAATTATCAATATTAATTTTTTTTTTTTACAGTTAATTTTAAAACCATTTTATGTTTTAAATGTATTTCCTAGAAAAAATTCGCCATCGTACCCACTATAGATATAACACTTCTTATTGAACGTACAACGTCGACAGAAATATAAACGTTAAATAACCATTTATTATCTGATCTACTCTTATCCTCAGACCGTTTGCGACTAAAATATATACCTGGAAAAATTGTTGACGTTCAGATTTTTTTTTTTCGGCTGTTGCTTGAATAACGTTTCTTCTGTAAAATCACGGATCTAAAAGATCTGAGTAGTTTTGGTGCCTAAAATTCTTGGTAATGCAAGTAATTGCATGTTGTCGTTTAATTGTTGTACCACATTTGTTTCATATTTCTTTGTATTGCCGGCTTTATACTCCTGGTGCATCTTAAAAATATCGGAAGTGTGTTATTTATGCTTATATTCGGCGCAAAATCTACTATTCTTTTTTTCGTGCTTTTTTCCCCTTGTTTTTTTTTGTTTTTCGTGTATCTTAGTGTGATCATGTTGTATTCCAGCTTTTGAAATTGTGCTTTCTCTAATTTTATTAAAGAGAAAAAGGTTTTTAATGTTTCTTTATCTATAATGTTTACATTTAACAATATAATATTAGTCTCCTGAGACAACCCGGTCATTAATTATTCTTTTATTTTTCTTGCTGTTTAGTTATAGTCCAATTATTATTAAAAGGTATTCTATCTACGCTTTCTAGGTTATCTTTGTTTTTTATGTATTGGGGCAAATATGATCTGGTTAATCTGAAAAAAATCGTATAGTAGTGTGTAAGTTTTTTCCTTTGCAAATGCAAGCGTAGGTATATTCTAAAGTTTTTTTGCTATTTTGGCCTTCTCTGTATATATTTGCTCGTGGTAGTTTATATTCAAAACACATTTTAACACCTAGACTTTGTCTTTATCTTCCCATTTTGAAAACTCAATTATGTTCTCAATGTTTAGCCCTATTTTGTAACATCTGTGTATTCAATAGTATTTAAAATGGGTTTTTTTTGTTTACAAAGCAGTACCTCTCAAGGGTAAAAGTGTATTAAAATGCTTATTGACTTTTTGGCGAAGGATTGTTTTTTAATATTAATATCAAATAGGCTTATATTGTCGTGCTAGGACGTGATATCACCCTTGTAGTGATATATTAGTAGTATCTAGACTTTTTACGAGGCGCCTAGAAGACTCTATTTTTAGCCCCCTTATATAATTTAAAGGTGTCCATATTAGTATTATTATGACTTTTATTATAATTGTGTTTTACAAAAAATTTTTATAATTTATTATTACTTATGTTTATTCCATGGTTGTGTTTTTGGTTCCATAAAGCTTTTTAGATTACATAAAATATTTAAGCATTATATCATGGTTTCATATTAAGATTAATTTAATGTCTAGTAGAAGGTACGAAATTAAATTTACGGTATATGTGCTGGAATACATACTTTAAGAATATGTTTTTGCGTATATTTTTGTTGTTTTTATTATTAAAAGTTTTTTTTGTTTGCCCTACTCTTTATTAAAGCAGGAGATTTATTTGGTAGATGCAACAAGGCCCAGATAAAAAAATATAAGCAAATAACTAGACAAAAACAAATCGGCAAACAATATTCATACTAGTCGTACTAAGGCAAATCAAGTACCCTAGTTACGTGAAATTTATAAAAAAGGATTATTACCCAAATCCTTTACTTTTCTTATTATAGAAAACCCTTGTTAATTTTTTTTTCTGTGCCTAATGGTAACATTGAAGTTCACTTTATATTAAGAAGGTATGGGTTTCAGTTATTATTATTTTTTGACATTCCATATAGAATGCATTATAATTTATTTATATAAACAATAATCTTACTATAAAAACCTGACTTTTATAGAGAATAAGAATGTGTCAAGACGTTATGGGTTTGACATATTTATACCTAAAAGCTCCACTTTCTACAACGTTTAATGAGTATCCACTTGACCTTGTTTTTATATTGAAATCGGAACTTTCACCAGCAATACATCTTGTGATCAATCGTAAAGAGCCCGTCTTTGTATTATCCAGCGTATCCATAACGAAATTTTATATCTAAATAAATGGCTTTTTGAAAACCCATTTATGTCTTTATTTTCGAATAAATACGTTTGTTATCATACTCCTGCGATTTTTCTAATTTTCTTAAATTGAATTAATATCAGCCTTCTTTTAATCGCGCGAAATCCTATCAGATTAGTAATCTTTAACAAATTCATAAGCAAATTTAATTGAACGATTATAAAAAAGATTTAATATTTTTTTGTTGGTATTTTAAATATATCATTAACATGCTCCTAGCAACATATTTAACTGACTTCGTAATGCTTTAATGTATTTTGTAGGTACTGATTCAGCAGAAGAATTGTACTTCGTAGTACGATTTCGATTAATTCGATTTTCCGTTTAAAATGATTCCATTTTATATGCTGTAAATTGCCGTCTATTATCAATGTAAAATGAAAATGGCTTATAAAAGCATGTATTCAGTTTTGAAGGGCTGCAATTATTGCCTTGTTATAAAATAACCTATAATAATGCACGAGTAATGTGTTATGCAATGTAAATAGGTTTAAGCACGTTCACTTTTTTATTTTGTCAAACATGCGCATAGATGCGTATTTTTACTGGGCCTAACATATCGCTACTTTTTTTGACTGTTTTTCCGCAAAAAAACTACCCGTTTCAATACCATGCATATTTGTTTTCATATCCTTTAGCCTACTTTAATCTTGTGCATGCCACTATATATCGCATATATTCGTATGTGCACTATGGGTAAATTTACTGTATTTACGTGTATTATACATGATTTTCTGCCCAGGGTGGTCAAAATGATATGCAGTTTCCTTTATACTTCTAATAAATAAGTTTCAGGAATATATACTTAATTTAGAACAATAACACGTAAATTTTTTATGCAATAATAATTTTTGTTTGCCAATAATCAAATTCATATTTTGAATTTATTAAATTGTTTTTAACTCCAGTTTTAAAATCAATTTTTGCTTTTGTTATGTTTTATGATTGCGGCGAACCATGAGCATCAGCTTCAATATTTTTAAGACCAAACAAGGTATTTATTTTTATAATCTTTTTTCGTTTATAGGATCTTTCATTGTTAATTCTAGAATTAGTAAACTGTAATCAAAGTATAAATTTTTGTTGTACGTGTAAATAAAAAATTTTACCCATATTATTATGCATTTTAAGTGCTATATAGACGGACATTGGCTAACATCTCTTGCTCGATAATACTAGAGCTAGTTTCTACAGGTAAAAATTTAATGTTAAAAAGCCTAACAATAACATTTTACTTTTCAAAAATACACCCAAAGCCTGTTTCGGATAGATTACAAATTATATAAAATAGCTTACGAATACAGGGTGGTAAATCAAGATGTTTTTATGGATCGAGGGCAAATATTATACGCACAAGGTAGTTATCGGCAGGTGTAAATTATGAGGTGTAAAAAAACCATAGTAAATCAGTTAATTGAAACATTTTTTACTGAATTTTTGTACATACCCCTACCCCGTTAAGGTTCTCGAATGTATTCTGCAACTATTTTCTGTGGTAGAGACATATTCCAGTATTTTAGTTTTTTACGATTTTTAAGATCTACCTTAAAACCGTTTGAGTTAATTTTATACTACAAAAAATATCTTTCTTACAAGAAGAATTCGCATTTATGCAAAATTGTCAGCTACATTGGCTTCCTGTAAGATATGTCATGTTACAATAAGATTATGTTTTTGATCTGTGGAGTGTTGCTTTTAACTATAAGGTCATCTAAATTAAACACTTTATTATTTTTTTTTGTTCATAAAGAATTCATGGCTCTGAGGAAGACATTTTTGCCATAAGTGTCATCAATGAGCATTTTCAAATTCATAAAATGCGTAAAAGCCGTGACAAATCCAATCTTTATGTTATTTTTGGTGCAATTTTATTTTGATAATATCCGGATTTCAGTTCTAACTTTGAGAAGTTATACTAATTTGCAAATTAAAACAGTAAATCGATTACAATAGGTTGTGTTCGTTCTTACTGATGGTTTAGGCGTTAAGTTTACAATAGTCTACAACAGGGGTGCATAAAGGGTTCGGAACTTACCCTATTCTATATTTTCAAACGCTTAAGATTGGTAAAAATAAATTACGGAAATAAAACTAAAATACCGGCTACAGACCTTTTTTGTACCATGTAAGCAATTTGCATTACGCCATCGATCTTTTTTGTAGTTATTTGTTAAAGTGAAACGTTTCTTTCTTATCTCTGGTATAATATGGATTTCATTTTACAGTTATCGATGAAATAGACAGACCATGTTGTTTTTTGTGTAACGTGAGACTTGCAAACAGCGCAATTTGGTCGTGAAATTGCAATGACAACTTTGTAGATTAGCATTAAATAAAAATTTGCGTTTACCGCAGTGCTATTTTTTATTTAAAATTTAAAAATATTAGCATTTACAGGAGTAAAAGAAAATGAAAAAATTTAGCGAATTGACGATACGTGACAAGATGCAAATTTTTACAAAAAAAGCAAAAAAAAAGTTTTTACGCATGAAAATAGTTAAAATAATAATTTGCAAAGGTTATCCATACGTAATTGAAGAGGAAATCATTAACGACAAGGCAAAACTTAAACTTAAAAAATTTTATTTTAGCTGTGATGTCTCAAAAATAGATTATAATGCCCTTTCTAAAGACCGATCTGCTAAATGTAATAAAACTATCTGATAATATACTTATAAGTTTAGTCTATGAATTTCTGAATTTTTATAAATTTCCCTTAAATAAAAGGAGTACACAATTATCAGCAATAAAAGGTAGTATGTTTGCTATTTGAGATATATTTATAAGAATCAAATCCAAATGATTTTAATTTTAAAGGTACTTGCGCATCAACTTTATCTTTTTATATTAAACAGATAAACGTACATTTTATATCTATCATGATACAAGCAAAACAAATTTAGGTTGATTTGGCACGGATGGTGCGCCTGCAATGACTGGAGTAAAATCCTGGCTATTTGCCTACCTAAAAATCGAATCCAGCCAATCTTTACATACTCACTGACTAATACCAGAACACCTTTAGCTGCGTTATGCACAAACAAATATTTGTCTGTTGTTTTTGAATTAGCAAATAGCATTGTTTTAATGGTTTTAAGAAAGTGTAAAAAACCAAAAGAATTACAAAAATTTATTTTATGAAAATGATGAGCAAAAAACGTTCTTTGATATCAACACAGTAGGCGGGTGTTATTTAGCCCATCGGCTTATTCGACTATATGCCGTAAAGATTTTGATTATGCAGTTTTGTTTACATAATAATCAGCTTTGTCAAAAAAACATGTTAAAAATAATCTCTCGTTAGAACTACAATCGTTTTTGTCGGATTTGCATACAATAGTAAACAATTTGCATATACACTGCACGGAAAAGACAGTTACATGTTAGTACTTTACCAAAAGATAAAAACTTTTACTGGAAAATCAGATTTGTATTTATCATGCATTAGAAATGTTACTTAAAATATGTTTTCAACCATAAACGCAAAAGTTAGAATATGTTATTATACTTAAAATATATATAATATTACTAAATTTTAAGTGATATTTCATAATAAGATTTCCAACAAAAGAAACATCAAAACAAATTCAGGTGGATATAGTAAAATTTCAGTTTGCATATAGACGATGTTAATTTATGCCTTGATAGGAGAACAATGACATGTTGACTTTATAATGCGATTTTATGCTTTTGAAAACCTTAGATGCATATAAAACAGAAACTCAAATGATTAAAGCTCTTAACTTGTATCCTATACTTGGTAATGGTTTTAGTTTGTTTTGTCTTCAGATCGGATTTGCATACCTATGCGAACTTTCATTTTACATAATGGATGATAGAAAACCCCCTACAAGGTCAATGATACTAATTGTTGAAAAGAATATGCAAGTTCGTATTTCTATTTTGTAACCTGCCTAAAAAAATCAGTACTGTTTTTTTAGTTGTTTAAAAGTACTTTATGTTGCTATCTTTACACAAATTTTTAAGTTTTTAATGGATACCTTACAATTTATGTCTGTTAGGTAATAGAATGAATTAAGTGTATAAAGTTACTTTTATGTGTGTATCTAGTTTGTTTGTCTTTCTTTAAAATATTTCCCTGCGTATTAAAAGGGTTCAGAATTCAGTTTTATTAAACTTGTTTTCAAAAAATAAAAGAATTTGCCTCTCTTTAGTCCCAACCTGCCGCATCTCGCCACTTGACTGCAAGCATTCTAAAAGTGAAACAGCAAAAGGGCACGTGCTAGGGTTAATTAAACATTCTAAAAGATATTGCAAATTCGCATGGAAACGTGTTGAACATTTTATCAGGAATTTCATATGGCTAAAATCAAACTGCATGTTTCTTTTGTACTGATAAAATCAAATTACTTTGTTTTTATCTAATTTTTGGTTTTTCTATAATGTATGTCATTAATTTTAATTCATCCCTTTTGTTTTTAAACATGCATTTTTTGGGATTGTTCGCAAAGCATCGGCTTGCTGATGTAGCTCATACGTATGCAACCGTTTCCACGGCATCGTTCTCCTTTATTATCAACTACATACCAATAAGTCAATTGTCTACTTTTTTACCAAAGTCACTGGAACCATATGTTTAACTATAGAAATCCAACCTAGCATTGATTATCGGCGTCATATCTTAGACATGATTTATAATTTATGCGTGAATATACGAGTTGATTAATTTTAAAGTAGAAAACAGCTTTTGTGTACGATTTACATGTGCATTTTCGTGTATAGCTAAAGTTATTGTGGTTGCCTTGTCAGTGTGTGTTTGTAAGTTTTTCGTTTATGTTAGCTAAAGCGAGTATAATACCACGCAGATTCAATTTTAAGCAGTGCAGTTTATTTTGTTGATTGAAAAAATATAGCTAATTTTATGAGTTGAACAGTATTACAAAATTCTCTTGCAAAATTAAAAGATTTGTTGCTTTGTTTTTGCGCAAAATTCGGCGTACTTCTTGTTTTGCTTTAATATGTGATTTATAGTAATAGTATGCACAGTTTTTGTTTTTTTGCTTATCCGATTTACTTTTTTTCGTTTTTTAGCTCTGTCGGCGTTGTCGTTATTAATTCTTGTTGGGTTGCTGTTCTAGCCTACCAGAATTCAATTGTCCATTCTAGCAATGTAGTTTACTACTTCGGTCATTATAGTTGGGTTAAACTTGCATAATCGTAGTTTAGCTTCTAATAAGAGTCCAAAAAAAGCTTTCTTCGATTTTTTCCTTTTGTTTTGTGACCGTCCAATTATTCATTATGGCGAGCCTTGCAATACAAGTTATTTTTTTTGCATTAAACTGTTATTAATAAATATTTTGTATTACTCGTATCAAAAATGCGTCTAGATGGATGCTTGTTTTTTATTGTGCAATTTATGGTCGAATATTCTTAAGATTTTTTGCTAGATTTGCTTTGGACCAAAAAACACGTTCATAGTAAATTTTATTGGCATCGCTCTTTAACCATGAAATTACTGCTTTTTTCCATTTTGTTAGTATAATTATTGTTTGGACTCTTTTAAAATATTCTCTTATGTGTCAATCATTTATATTTTGCAGTAAATTAATCTTACGTTAACGTAGTATATCGGTACCTTTTCCCTTCCCCGTGTATATGAATTCTTCTCTTTGTTGACAGAATAATTTTTTTGAGTCTTTAGTTAAGTATAATTCAACATGTCTTTTCAGGAAAAGAGTAATTCCATATGCAACATGATCTAAAAAAAAAGATTTATGTCCTATACTTGCCTTGTTAAACTAAACCTTTGTACAAATCCTTTATTCTGTATCCGCTAAAACTTTTATGTAGTTATCATTTATTAAAAAGATAGTGGTTTTGGGCATTAATTATTTATTGGCATTCCGTACAGAATAAATTTCAATTTATTATATTAAAAATAATCTTATCATGAAACCTTTAACTTTGTAAAGATAGAAAAGGATGTGTCAAGACTAGTAACGTTTTACAACTGTTTTCGAAAATAATCATGTAGTACTTTTTATGCAATGATATTTTTGTTTGTTTATTCACAATATTATTACTTTATGCAAAAAGAAAAGAACAACAATAATAATTGAAAGATGACAGATTAAAACTATAGAAAAAAAAACATACAATGCAGTAAAAACATCTTTACTTATTATAAATAATATTTTTCTTATCTTTTAGAAAGCCCTGTTACCTATTTGTTTTTTTTGCCAAAGTGACGTTGAAAACATAAATGAAGCAGGTATTCTGGTAGTTATTGTACAACAACTCCAACAAAAATGGCCCTCATAACCGCATAACCGAAGTATAAATATTTGCATGTATTATCACCACATACTCCCCCCTTTTAGACAGAGCACACCTCTATAGGGTTTTTTTTTCGCCGGGGTGTTATTTGGTATTCAATTACAAATACACTGTACCGCTGTAAATTACCGAACCTAGGCATTTACCAAACCCGTATTTTTACCATTTTTACTACAGATCAACGTATCAAAAATGTTTTTTTACCTTAATTTGTACTTAAAATGTTTTTTGTTACTAAGAAATGCTCATCTTGCAAATTCTGTCTGTTTTGTGTGCTTGTATGCGTATTTTTTTCTTTTTGCTAGATTTAACTCTGTTAAATTAGCCTAACCTGTAAAATTTACCCAACTTTTTTTAATCTTTAAATAAGACAGGGTACGGGGTAGTTTCTGTATAAACACAACTTTCATAAAAATCAAAATGGTGGTAATAAAAAAAGCATGTACAGCAAAAAGAACTCTTCCGGCGTCTAGATCCATAATCCTTATCCGTCAGGCATCAGCGGGAACTAAACCTAGAGCATCTTGCTGCTTTCGCCATATGTGGTACAACTTGGCTAGAATGCACCCAGGCAGAGTTAAAAAAGCAGATATATATTTCTCAAATAAGGGTAGTACACAGTTTATACATAAATACAGACTTATTTATTATAATTTTTATGTTTATATGAAGTAATGCATAACCCGGGCCCCGGGTACCTGGAGTTTTTCGTACGAACCACTTAAAAGTAACAACGGTAGTCCCCTCCCTCGGGTTACACAGCTTTTAAAAAAAAGTAACAAAAACCTAACTTGTAGCTTTACAAAAAGTAAAATAGAAAAGGAAAACATATAAAATGTATAAAAAAATAAAAAAATGTTTTTTATTAAGTATATAAAAAAAATTCATAATATTTTTACTTAGTATAAGTACCATAAAACAGATTTTATAGCTACAGATTACAAGTTTTTTATAAAAGCTAAATAAATTAAAACAGTTTGTGTATGTATAAATTTTGTAAATTTAAGGCAAATGAGATCCTTGTAGGCGTGCTTGTTTTATATTTTTTTCAGCATAAAACATAGTAAAAATACACAATTTAAAACTTCATTTATCATAAAAAGCCTTAAAATACCTTAATGTATAATATAGTAAAGCCGTGTCCCAAAATTTTATTAATATAATTTTTAATGATAATAAAAAATATGAAAAGATAATAATTAAGCGCCACCACAAAAAATTTACTTATAAAATTGTTTAAAAATTGTATTGATATATATTAGGATTTTTCAACAACAAAATTAAGCTGATTTTTTTACTGTTCAAAAACTCATCACAATAACTTTTTATCATAATTACTTTTATGCCAAAAATTCGTCCCAAAATTTTATTATGATAACTTTTAATTTTGTCATAAATATTTATGACAAAATATTTTGAACTAAATTCTTTATGACAAAGCTTTTAATAGGGGTAGGAAAAAAAGAAAACTGTAAATAATGTATAAAAAATTACCAATCTATACAAAAGATGTTCAAAAATAAAACAATACACCGAATTACTCGAATCAGGTCTTTTGCACGCTAGAATACGCGGAATTTCATTAAAGAGAACTTAATAAGCGCAAAATAGTAAAATATAGTATAGATATTGCACATCTAGTAACAAAAGATATATTTAAGGAAGAATAGATGTTATTGGTTAAAATAGTCAATACTCTTAAAAATTTTATTATAGAATGGACAGCTTCGAATTATTCTTTATATAAAAGTTGTAAGTAACATGTATGCACGAAAAAACGGCTTAGCTACTGAGGTGCGAATAAAAAAATAAAATTATATTCTCTATCAAATTACTACCCCTTTGAAATAATTTTTGTTATGAAGATCTCTTTGCTTCTTCTTATTTTTTTAGATGCACCCTTAAATTGAAGCAAGTAATTAAATGAAATCGCGAACTAACTGAGAAGCTTATAATTGCAAGGCATAATGAAAGGATAAGATGAATTTAAAAGAAACATGAATAAACCGCCTCAACTTAAAAAATTATGGAAAAAACTTGCACAAAAAATAGGATTTGAGACATGTGGAGGCGAAATTCGACAGAAATATCAAAATCTGATAGGGATGTATCGCAAATTTAAAAGCGAAAATAACGTATCTGGAGTTGAAAGAAAGGATTGGGCATATTCAAGGCTTTTTGAGCAAACTTTTAGAGGAAAAATAACAAAAAAGCCAGATGATTGTCTTGAAATCGGTGTTTCATAAGTGAAATCTGCTGAAATTATTATTGATGATAGGAAAAAAAACGGAGGATACAGAGAGCAGCATTATCATGATTAATGAAACACTTGAAACGTTTAAAGTGAATTCCTCTGTTGTTGAAATGCAAGGATGTGAAGTTGGAGTGGCAAGTAAATTGCTGAAAGAAAAGCCTCGAGGGATAAAGTATGTGAGAAGGGGACTATATAAAAAGATTTTAACGAACATGGATAACCAAAACATTACAACTGAAGGTTTAAATGAAAAAGTAAATAATGAGATAACTAAACTCCAGGAAAAGGTCACAAACAGAATCGAATGCACCGAGAAAAAGCTAATTACTATAATTGAAGAAAAGATTGATAGCAAATTTAACTAGATAATAGCAATTCTTAATAAAAAGTAAAAAAAAATAAAGCTTTATGATTCCCTTTTAGTTTATTCTTAAAATCAATAATCATGTTATGGATCGAACAGGTTGAACAAAACAATTATAAATATTTTGATTTCTTCGTATTTTGTATACAGCCACCAAACTTTCTAAATTTAAATTTAAAAATGCCAAAAGCATTCTCAATTATCACTCTTTGCCTCTCAAAATACATATAATCGGGACTTCCGCTGTGGAATTCGTATACCTGTAAAGGCACTTTATGCTGCGTCCGCTACAAGATAATAACCTGATGC